>LOJH01014037.1:0-24405 GCA_001685095.1 Ellobius talpinus | reverse complement strand
ACTGCAAACATAAACATCACAGATAACAAATCACGTCTAGGTCACAAGGTGAGACATGCCTGATTAGGCACAGATACTTTGATTGCAGAAATACTTGGTTTGGTTTTTTTTGGGGGGGGTTTATGCTTTGAGGGACACCATGCAGAAACATTTCCTGATTCTCGCAATACTCCTACAGGTACAGTAATTGTTCCTGCTTTACAGACAAAGAAATGAAGACTTTAACTTGGCCAAAAGTTCGAAAGTAAGAAAATATTAACACACTCAAAACTCCTAAATTCCGAAGTGCCTGGATGTGCTCGAGTTTTATTTTAATTGAAAGTACGGAGGCTGCGGTTTGATTGCTTTTAACTTCCCAGGAAAGTGTACTGCTGAGCAAGTAGACCATGAATAAGACAGGTGTTACTTAAAGAAATGATGGACGCTGAAACCTGAAGCCTCTCTGAGCCAGGAGAGGTCTGGGCGACTGCACCCAGCTAAGAGCTCCTCTGGCCAGGCGCTGTCTCTCATTTCCAAAGTTGGAGCTTTCCTTGGTGGGAGGGGGCGGGGAGGAGGGGAGGCCAGTGACGTCACTCCGCAGCAGGGATAAAACTCCCCGACAGCATTCCCAGCTAGGTCGCAGCCTGGGGAGCTAAGTGGGTTGTCCGGTTCCGGGACACGCAGTGTGCACCCGTCGTTCGACCCGGTCGCAGGAAGGCATCATGCCCCTGAACGTGGTCCTCCCGGGCCCTGCGCCTTGGGGCTTCAGACTCTCAGGGGGCATAGACTTCAACCAGCCTTTGGTCATCACCAGGGTAGGTGTTTTCCGTTCTGATTTTTGTTAAGGGTCACCTGGCATCCAGGAGGAGCGGCAAGTGGCTCTGGAGCTATAGGAGAATAGCCAAGAAGCCCGGGGAGGGTGGCAGGATAGCGCACCGAGTGAAGGGGAGGCGGGTGCTGAGCTTCTGGCTCCCAGTTGAACTTCAGCAACAAGCTGAGAAGATGCGAAGCAGTTTTGAAATTTAACCAAGTCGGCTCACACACCCTGCATCCTTTTTGCTTGGTCCCCCAGCCACATTTCCAGGAGAGGACAGCCGACAGTGCCAGTTCCTGGGCTCAGAGGAGGGTGCCCTAGCTGGGGGTGCTTTGGGCTCTCCCCACTCCGCTTCTTTCATATCAGACAGACATAGGGAGAGAGAAGGAGGTACTGAGAACGCACAGATATTTGGTAGAGCGAAACTTGCACCTGAGCAATTCTCTTGCTTGGATGAAAACTTCGGCAGGGTGCTGTTCGCAGGGCATAGCGTGGATTGGCCAAGTTGGAACCACTCATATCAGCCCAGGCAGGGAAAATATTACTAATGTGTATTCCTCCGTTTCCAGGCATTTTGAATAAATATTTTCCAAAGCTGGGAACTTGGCTGAGAAAGCATTACCTATAATTCAAACTACAAAAGAAAACCTGTGTGATAGTTTACCTCATAGGGAACAACTACTAAGGCTAATAACTTTGAAAATAAGACTATAGTAGCAAAAGCAAATGGCTTTTTTCCATGTTATCTAAAGCAGAACCCAACAAGAAGAGGGCTGTAAAAATGAAACCCAGGTTTCCTTTTCTGATAGCAAATTTCTAGAATAATTGTAAAACATTATTTGGTCTAGTTGCTAGTTTCTCAGGTTTTTTTTAGAGCAATCATTTCAGTTACCACATGTAAGCCATTTTAAACATAAAGGCATAAACTTCCAAATATTATAATTTTATTCTCCAAATGTCATACTTCTCTTCCTGCTCATACTGTATTTTACAAATGTATACTTTATAACCTAATCATTCACAGATTCTTGAATAAGACAACATATGTATGCCGATATTATTTGGGGAGCACTCTACTTTTTTAAAGTCTCAAAGCATGTATCACAGGGACGCATGCAACGGGTCATTTCAAGATTTGTTTTACATTTTTCAAAAACATATAAACATGTCTGACATGTGTTTTTATATGAGACATGAAAACATACCCCCAGAAATGCTCTTAAGTAAATTAAGCAGCAAATGCTTCCGTGATCTGGGCCAAGCAATTCCTTTTATAGATTCACCAAGGAAAACAGTTTCCACAGTTTCTACTAAGAAATATGCTTAGTTTATATAGTTTCACTTGCTCATATTAAATAACAGAAGCTTTTGAATCCTAACAAAGAATAAATCATATTTAAATTAAATCCTTAAGAATGAATTATGTCATAAAGACCCTTGAAGAAACTTACAAAAGAATTATCCTACTTTTAACATATCTGTCGGATGAATCATGTGTTTGAAATTAGGGATTGTTGACACTAAAAGCAATATTATCTTAAAGCAATCTTGCATCTGCATTTGGACTCTGAAGGCTATTGATGGATGCATTTGATGTAACGACAGTTTTACTTGAAGAACCATTCTGTCTTGGATTTCTAACTCCTATCTAATCTGGGCCACAACTGTAGACACTTGATTCAGTAATAGACCAGACATTATTTATTTGAAGTACACCTTTTCAGTTATTTTAATTTCTAGGGAACAGAGAACACGGAACTGTTCAACCCAAATTGTCTCTAAAGCATGTGTATCAGGAATTCTTGTTGAATAAATGCAAGCCCGCTCACTTGGGCTTCTATACCTTCATTGAAACTGATTAAGAATATATCCACTGAAATTTACAGAGACATGAGAAATCATTTGGATAAAAAACCTAGGAGGACTTAGTCAAAAATAACTGTTGTTACTATGCAGTGGAATAATTCAATTTTGTAATTTTAATATTATTCTAGAAAGCATTGGCTAACATTGTGTATACTGTTACATTTTTTGCTTAGCACACATCCTTCTAAGACTGTTACTTTGGTTAACTCACTTCAGTAGCACAACATCCCTATTCAAGCAGAAAAAAAAGGTCCCCTTTCACAGATTAGAAAAACGGGCCTTCACGGCAGTCTTCAGCGCACCAATGATCGCAAGTGGAGGACCAGGTCTGCCCAGCTCCAGTGCCTGCATGTTTAAGACTACACATGATAAAAATGTCCTTCACTGTCTTTTGTGATAGCCAATACGTCAGTGGCCCATCTCTTCTACATCAAGATTCACTGTCTGTTCTTTGGGCTGCTATCTTTATTCAAGACATCACAACTTCCTGCCTAGAAGCCTGCCTGCCTTCTCCTATCCACCCTGCGTATTCTTAGCATCCATCTTTGAAAAGCACAAGGGGCCTGTCATCCTCCCCCTTAACATCCTTCGGTGACATCACCAGCTTGTAGAGAACAGACCATGTGTTCTTCAGCATGGCTTTTTACTGTCTTTTGTGACTTCCTTCCCTCTCCCTTGTCTCCTCTCACTCCATACATGGACAGTGATGCCACCGCTCTGGCTGCTCGTGACCTCCCTGGCATGGCTGAGATTCTGACACTTGTTGCTTTCTCACAGAATTCTTTGCTCTACCTCCACCCCATGGTCCTCTCTGCCTATGAAAACCTACTCAAAACTTCTCCCCAAGCTCTCTTGTAGTCACGGTCATTTCTTTCATTGCACAATGATAACTTTCTTCCTGTCCACTCTTATTATCATGTCTATACCACAGATACTTAAGCATACCCCACTCCTTCACTTGTTCCTTGAGGGCAGGAACCTTTTACACTGGAAATTGTTCAATATGTAGCACCATCTTCTATATCATAAATGCCATAAGATAGGTATAGCCATAATATGAATGGCTAACTTGTTTACCCTTTACATAACTTTATTGCCATAAATAATAGGTAGGTTGTGCTCTCCAAATGTTCACTTTACAATAAAGATAACTATTTTTCTATCTGATTAAATTCTTAAGGACACAAAAGACTGAAATGCAAAAGTCATACTTGCTGTCACAAGAAGGCCCTTCTGTACATGAGAGGTATTTTCTCAAGCCATTTAAGTCAGTTTTTGTCCTACTACAAGCCAGGTTGTATGTACCCTTCCTGCCCTGTCCTGTATAAAGGCAGACTAGGGAGGGTCCCAATTCACGACCCTGCTGCTTTTTAATGGTATGAAAGTGACACACCTTCAGGTCAGACCACACTTAGAGTTTTGCCTCTGCCTGTGCTAGCAACTGACAATGTGCTACTCTGTCTTGATGCCGGATAGTGGCAAAAAAAGCCACAGCTAGAGTCGACCATGTGACCAGGAGGGCAACAGTGAGCCTCTATAGTGTATTGTACTGCTCTGCATTAGGATGTTCAGTGGGGTTGATACATTACATTTTTGTTAGTTTAAGATGTTTTCAATTGCAATTGATTGGAATGTAACGTCATCTTACATCAAAGAGCTTCCAGACAGCGCTGCTAGGAGACGATGAAGCTCTAACCAGAGCTTGGGGGAAGGTTACTGGTAGGTAGGGTCTAAGTCAGGACTGCCAGGTTCTTGGCCTCTTATCCAAAGAACTGAAAATAGGGGCTCACAAGGACTTGCAAAAGTATCAAGATAACTTTATTCGAGTACAGATTAGAGGAGGAGACACCATCAAAACTGACAGTGGGCCACACGAGTGAGACAACTCAAGGGACCCCACCCCATCATTGTTCTGGGCTTCTTTTATTGGACTTAGAAGAAGGACTTGGTTACCAAGGGATGTAAAGTTTGGGTGGCTCTCTATGTTGTTTGAAAGGTTAGAACATACATTCATTTTTCCTGTGTGCATCCCCCTTCCTATAATGCAGCTGGCTTTAATTGTATGCACAGCCAATTCTACATTGATGGTAAGTAGGAAATTCTCCTAAAAGTTTACTAGGAAACACAGTTTTGCCTTATCTTGCATGTATCCAAAGCCAGATCAAGGCGGATTAGCCTTTCTAGTCACACATATATGCGACGGGAATACACTTGACTAGAAACTATCTAAATGTAGTTGCTACTGGGGATGAGAAAGCTCACATCATTCTTAGAGATGGGAATGCCAGTAGCCTGGTATAGGGTAGGAGGAGGTTCTGGAGGACTCTAAGATTGCTAAGTACACTGTTTGGAGTAGAGGAGGTGCATAATATATGCAGGCAAAGAAACTAGGCTGTCAAGCGCATCATTACTAGCAGGGGTGGGGGTGGGACATAACTAAAATTGGGGACCCAGATTGCTAAACTGTCTCCTATGCGCTCCTGCTTCAAGATAATATGTTACCTCACCCCAACCAAATCTGCTGAAATTGTAGTTCCAAAAGTTAAGACAAAGGGTTTCTGTTCCCTAATTCTTCACAAACACACTAACCAGTGCAATAATTTTTAGTGTACTTTGAAGAAACACATGCACACATCAAAAGGCAGGAAAATAAACCACCAGACCCAAGGTTTTCTAGACAATACATGCACTATATTTTTTGTAAGGTAAAATGTAGTTTGGGGACATTCAGTCTAAGAGAGTGTCTTGGTCCAATCTGAAATGCATTGCGCTACATTGTATTTTGAATACTCAGTCTTTAGTTCATGGTGGAATACCAAGGAGGTTTTAGGAAATGAGGCCTGGCTCATGGAGGCAATGATGGCCAAGCCTTTGAGGTTACACCCCTCACTCCCACATCCACCTAGGCAGCGCTCTGTCCCCTCTATAGATTACTCTGCCAGAGATTCTGTCACACAATGACACAGAACTCATAGAGAGTGGTTATTTCACATGTCTATGTGAGTTTCTTTGGTTTTTCTTGAAAGAAGATCCTAAGGGTTCTTCTGGAAGTTTCTTGACCAACCAGGAAATGGATTTACTCTCACAGACAAGTCACAGATTGTTGACATTTGTAAAATTCATATATGAAAGGCAGCACAAACTCAAGTTGTTCACATGTCATGAAATGGGTGTGTATCTGAGGCCGGTATTCCTTTCCTCCATTTTTATCCTCTCTTCCTTCTCTTGAGAGAGTTCTGGGATTAATGTGGCTATGAATGCTACATGGAGCTGAGTACCAACACAGAGTATGTCAGTGTACCATTAGTGCTTACAGATTCTCTCTCTCTCTCTGTCTGTCTCTTATCTGTTGCTTCAATCTAAACTTTATTTGAAATTTAAAAATTTAAAAATGGGATGTATGTAGTTGGACACCATCTTTTCCCAGGATAGAAAGATTGACGTGAATATTTTCATAGCAAAACCCAGGTCTACAGAGAAGCGCTCACTGGTACACATGTTCCTAACACTGATTGCAAAATATCCCATTAATTGGCAGAAACCAAGGGAGAGTAATTATAGTTTAGGTGGATCTATAATACAATATAATACAGATGGATCTCTACCCTGTGAGAAGCTTATGTGTCAGTGGAAGAAGGGACACGTACACAAACTGCCATGACACACTGGTCCAAGATTCCACTTCTAAAAGAATCATACACATTTCTGGTAGAAAGAAAAAAATGAATCTTGCTTTTTCACTATTTTGAAAAAAAAGTCTCTGAATTTTAAGTAAAATGTTTAGGCCATTTATATTTAAAGTAGTTACTGTTCTGGTTTATATGAAATCTCTTATTAAGTGTTTTCTATTTATTCCACCTGTTCTTCATTCATGGAGAAGACAACATGACTGAATGAAAATTTTCTTTGTGTCATTGGTTCCCAGAGGTTCTTTACATTTATGCTAGCTTGCCCCTAACAGTTAGCAATCTACTGTCTTATCTAACAGCAACTATTATGACTGCTTCTTCCTCCATGCTCCATCACAGGCGGTCCATGCACAGACGTGTGCTCTTCCTTCCTTGGAGGTATCCACCTTTCCTTGAGTTTCTATATTTCTTCCCAGTAACTTCAGGTCTCTTGAGTGTTATAAATGTTTATATTTTCAGGTTCCTTGTCAGTTCAAGAGCGAGTCTCTCCTCAGATTTCTACACTCAGATGTTCTACCTTAATTTAAGCTATTATAACCAGGTGACTTTTCAACATCAAAAATCATTTCTTGCCATTCTCAAAGATATAAATCTGAAGTTAGGGTACTAACATGGTTGGGGCCTTGTTATGCCAGATTTCAAGTAACCAACTGCTTGCATTCTTACAAAAAAAAGGCAGAAAAACAGCATAGCTGTTTCAGAAGTCTGTTTGTGAGGATGTTAGTTTCAGTCATGATGGGTTTAGACTGCTGACCCTCCCAGGGGCTTTTCCTCCAAAAGTCATCACTTCAAAAGAAATTAATCATATGAATGTATGGACTATAAATATCCAATCCATGCTGCCCCCCTCACAACAATGTTAAAAATGAAAACATACCAAGTTGCTAAAGTAGTTTCAATTCAAGTACCAAAGTCGCCAAAACGTAGAAAACTATGTCCAAATAGAAAGTTCTGCTTAACAACAACAACAAAGTATTGGTTTTCAACAAAGAAAACATTTACAGCTGTAGTTACAGAAAATGTTCAAATGATAACAGGCGATAGGATGACTCAACAAAACGATTTAACCTAAGAAAACAGCACAATTGATCAACCGAAAGGTCTTTAAAATTAGGGTCACGATATCACAACACCTAAAACACTGAAAAGCTTTCCAGATGACACACAAAGATTAAGTATAAAACTCGAGAGACTGCTGGATCTGGATTTTAAACGGTGTCTTGATACATCTTCCAGATCACTCCGGGAAGCAAGGCGGCAGCTGCCAACCTGTGTCCTGGAGATGTCATCCTGGCTATTGATGGCTTTGGTACGGAGTCCATGACCCATGCAGATGCACAGGACAGGATTAAAGCCGCAGGGTATCAGCTGTGTCTCAAGATTGACAGGTGCGCCTTGGCTAATGGGGTCAAAACTTGATCTGGTTTTCAGGAGAACCCGAACCAGAACTCTAAATGGCCTCATCTGCTTTGTGAGAAATGCCATAGACCTAGAATTTTGGTGGGTTTTTATTTTGTTTTGTTTTATGTTTTTGTTTGTTTTTTTTTAATGTATCAGCCACTTTATTCTTGTATTCACTGAAACTAGTCAGTCTAGCATGTGTGGATGAACCAATTTTTAAAAACAAATTCTCTGAAATGTCAAAATTAAAATCATGCAGATGAATGGCTTCTTTATAGAGTAGCCCAGTGATTTGACCTTGAAAATAATTAAAGCCATGAAAACACAAAGCAGAGTGAATGGCTGAACCATCGCTCTGTAGGCTGGAACAGGATTGAAAGGTGCCACTCAAAGACCCTCTTGATTTGCCCCAACATGACCATATTACATTTGGTTGTTAGTTTCCTTTCTACTGCAGGCTGGTCTGTACAGATTCATCCCAAGAGACTACTACAAGGTGTTGGGTATATATATACATATATATATATATATATATATGTATAGTATATTTGCAAATGTTTCTAGCCTATCTCCTAAAGCTGAAATTTGATCCCAACTTCTCGCTATGAGAGCCTTGATATGAAGCTAAAAATAATGAAATAATATTTGGCTATAGTGGTCGTTCTCGTATGATTATCGTGTTGCTGTAGTACCCATATTCATCTCCATAGGTACAGAAGACTCAATCCATTAGCCATCCATAACCTCCATGGAGTAAAATAGATTCTTTCCTATCTGTGCCTGCGTTTCTGAGCCACAGACACATAAGAGCTGGGCAAACCACAGTTCTTTGATGCCAGTCACACAGCCATGTGGCCAGTGAGACCTGGGGCTACGGTGGTGGCCTTAAAAGGATAGGAGAGAAGCGAGATCCACGAGTGTGCCTCTTGCTCTCTGCAGTGTGTCTCTAAGTGTCCTCTTCTGTTGTTCTTCCACTGGAGGCCACGCCATGCACTTGCTCTGTTCCCAAGTCCTCAAAAGTACCCTAAAAAATAAGACTAACAAAATGGGGACATACAGAGTAAGTAGCCGCTAGATTCTTCTGGCTTAAAATAGTCAAGGCTGCTAGTGTTTTTCACAGCTGGAATGGGAAATCATGTGTACTTTGAAAGGATCTGGATTGAGATTTCGAGCTTGCAAGCTTTGTTTTGTTTGCAGGGCAGAAACCCGCTTATGGTCGCCACAGGTGTCTGAAGATGGAAAAGCACATCCTTTCAAAATCAACTTAGAAGCTGAACCACAGGTATGACATTAGGAGAAAATGAAATCACATCGCCCTTTCTGTTCACGGGTGGGGAGGCTTCCTGGGGGGAGAAGTGACAAACCTAAGAATCAGGAGCAAGTCACCTGTGAAGTCACGATTGGGGTCTACTCTCTGAGATTAATTTATATAATTCATATTTTCTTATATCCAGAGACAAACAGAGCAAGGGCCTAGGTAAATATCTCTTTAAAAGTCACATGTCTCCTCTGCCGGGCATGTTGGTATACGTCTGTAATCCCAGAATTTGGGAGACAGAGCCAGGACTGCTGCAAGGCTGATGCCAGCCTGGAATAGACAGGAAGTTCCAGCCAGGGCTACAGACTGAAACCGTGACACACTCAAAAGGGAGGAAAACACACTTTCTCATTCAGAACAATTTGACTAAGTCTGCATGGAGTCCACTTTTCCTTTCCTTCTTTTTTCTTTCTTTTCATTTTTTATGATAGACTTCTGCCGAATAAATGGCAATGATGTAATCCAAGAACATTAAACTGTTCAAATGGAGCAAAAATAAAAATCCGGCTGGGCCATTTGAAACAGGTGGCTCTAATCTAATAGCTGTAATCTTCAGTTCGGTAAGGTCTTTGCACAGGTCTTGTTTTGACACCCTGATTTAATTCTCAGTTCTGACATTCTCTAATTAAATTTACCTTACCTAAAAGAATTGGATTTTGTTATCACAGAGATACTCTGCTCATGCAACTGCCTTATAACAGATAAAGGATTTTTCCCTTGAGGCAACCCTGTCTCATGAGCCACATGAACCTAATCATCCGAGGCTTATCTGGCTATGCCCATTTTCAGAACCCCCCTCCCCAAAAGGCTGAAATTCTGAAATTGAATCAAGCCTCAATTATAATACAGTGGAAAAATCTAATTACAAACAGGGCTTTAGAACCTCTACTTAGAAGCTGCCAAGGCTTAGAGATGCAAAGATACGTGTTTAATATCATCTCTAAAACAAGCTTTCCTAGTAAGATGCTAGCTATTCCTAGCGTACAGTTTACTAATGAAGACTGCCGGGAAGCACAGTTATAATTCACACTCCAGCACTCTTGCCCTTGGCAGGGTCATCGGCTCCGTGTCTTCTACTCACCCCAGTAAACCTCTCTTTTCTCTTCATTAAATAGACATAGCACAACATAAGTACAAGTGTCTCACAGGCTGCTCAAAGATTTCAATAAGACAATACAGGCAATGGCCTTTCAAAAGCTAGTCGAAGGAGAGGGATTGCTTCTGCTTAAGTGTCTTCTCCCCTCAAACTCCAAGCCGTGAGCAGAACCCTTCCCAACTTTCTTGACAGTGTTCACCTGTTTACAGAAGGGCTTTTTGTCTTCACTGCCACTATGAGACAAAGAAGAGTCCCTTCCTCATAACTATTACAAGGGTCATTATAAATTGTGCTCCTTCAAAGCTTCATTTCAGCTCCCTCTCAGGCCCACACACAGAAAAGGAAACACAGTATGTATTCTTTCGAGAGAAGGGTTTATAAGATTCTTGACCTAGCTTTTGATGAAAAGGGAGGAGATAATCTGTGCCTAAAAATTATGAGCCAAAAGAAGAGAAAAGGGGCTGCAAAGAAAGTAAGCAGGATATAGAACATTTTCAAGACAGGAGCCGTGGGTCTGTTCTCCTTACTGAGATCTTTCCAGGCATAGCCAGCAGCAAGTGTCCAGTAAATCCCAGACTAATGGGATGGAGGCTAAACTGCATTTCCTAGCATTGACCAGGGTGGGTTCTGGGACCAACTGCTGCCTCCAACTGTTAAATTTTGTGTGAGCTTGGAAAGCGAGTGGCATATTTAGTCAGAGAAGCCTTTCATTCTTCAAAGTGAGCAAACAAACACTGAAAAAGATGCGAGTAGAGATATAGACTGACCATCCCAGATTAAAACTGCTGAGGACCAGAAGCTTCAGGTTCATTTGAAACATTTGCATATACACAGTGAGATATACACACATACAGTGAGATACGTTACTCAAGAGACTCAACCCCTATGCTTGCTCACTTCCCATACACATCAGTTCATCACCTAGAGACAATAGAAGAGAAAAGGAGACCTATGTGGCCCTTCTGCATGCCTTTGTTAACTGTCCAAACTTGGAGCCTAGAATGCATTGGATGAGAGTCCCATCTCTGTGTCCACTCACCGCACACATCAATCACTGTATTGTGTGCACCCTTTTGCACATTTTTCCCATCCCAAATGTATCCTTGTTTTTAAAACTCTAACTATCCAATATGAGATGCAAGCTCTGGGGAACTAAACAGATTCAATCAATGGGCCAAAGCCCAGATGATATTTAATTATAGTTTCCACTCCTACCCTGATAAGGATGTATTAAACCAAGATGCACTCAAGCCATGATGGGAGTCTGTATTTTGCTTCCTAATCTCTTCAGAATTTAGAGTTGATAATTCCTGAGCTGGAGTGAGAAAAGAGGTCTCTTTTGCAAACCTGCATGCATTAATTTATCACTATCACTTTTCCAGGAATTAGCTTCTAAGGCCTAATTCTAATTTTAAATATTCTGGCCTCTTGTTAATCATTTTATTAGCCCAGATATGCAGAACTCAAGGGTTAAAGTATGCTTTTTTTTTTACAATTCTTCAGATAGGGAAAAGGAAATGAAGGGAAATGAATTCCTTTCCCTTTTAAGTGAGAAAGGTGATGATTAGGTTAACAACTGCAGATGGGATTCAGATGGCGTCTTTTAAAATTCCGTTCGGTTGAGTCATGCCTTGTCCTTATGGACGCCCTCTCCAAGAAACCAGCCTCTGACGGGCTCCACGATAAGAACAAGTTCAGCTGTCCTGGTCATCCAAGGGTTTCCTCGCATGCCGCTCCTCGGCCAGACGGCAGCATGACCGGCTCCCAGGGCACAGGCATTGGGTCCACGGAACATCTCAATCTCAGGGTAGTTTCTGCCATCCAAGAGTCCTGCTGACAACACAGAGGGACATTCTCCTAACAGATTATACACTTGTGGCCTTGGCATTTGGAGAACAAAAAAAAACCTAATTTTTAAGTAATACGCTGCCTCTCAAAAAGATTTGCTTTCCCCCTTAATGAAAACTATGTAAAAAGAGCCCTTTTCTGGAGAACAAAGGTGTGTCAGCGGGAGGGGGGAGGGAAGGAATGGCATCAGAGTACACCGATGCTTGGATTTGGATTCCCCTGTGCTGCTACAGGCGAAGGGTAAAATGCAGCCAACAACAGAGATCTGAATTCTTGTTTCTCAACCCAAGTCAAATTGGTATAGTAACTACTGTGACCTTTGGTATGGGGTAAATTATTCTTTCTTGTTTTTAACATGCTATCTACTCATAACATACTATGAAAATAAAACATTATGTCCCATTATCTAAGACCAAGGCCAAGCGATATGCTGATGTTATATATACAGTGTTTTTCCCTCTAAGTTTAGACTTTTTCTTATATAATTATAATAATTATATAAAAATGTTAATGGTTAGGTTTGTTTCATCTTTCCATGCTATCACTAAATAGAGAAGTTTTGTTTTTATGAATTCAGATTTGAGTCTTATGCCTCTGTAGGACCTTAGAAGTTGTTCAGATCAGTTTCCAGCAACTGAATGGATTCATTCTGAGTCCAGCCGTCTGTGCACAGACTCTGGTATTTTTCCGAACAAGGCATCGCTCTAGATGGGCGTTGTTAGTCCTTCTTCAAAGTAAACTGTTACTTTCATTCCTGCTTAGTATCAGCCGGGTAACCCAAACATATGATGTATCTATTATACCAAAAATAAATAAATAAATAAAAGGGAGGGGGTTAGAAACAAACAGAAAATGGCTCTGTCTGAGCAGGAAGGACATTATGCCCATGTCTTTGTAAAGAACTGTGTCTTCCTATTAAAGAGGTGTTTACATGTGCGGCCAGTTTGTTTTCCTAAAACTAACTTCAATCTCCTCTCCAATGTTTTGGTAACTAGAAGGAGATCTACAAAGCAATCTCTCATACACATTTCCCACGGGGCTCCTCTAATGGGAGGTAGAAACACTTGAAGCCCATCACTAGAGGAAAATGATGGTTTCAGAGTGGCTTTGTATTCCATTTGAAGTGTGAGCATGGGTGGATAGCTTCATAAATTCCAAGCATGATAGTACAGACCCATTGCCTCACTTTGACTTGCTCAAATTTTTGTTCGCTTTGCATCGTTGATCTCTTGCCTCCCTGCGGTTTTCATATGAAAGATTTAGAGAATGGTAGGTAAAGGAGAGGAATGGAGTATGTGGGTCAGGCACACTGCTTCAGATGAAGACAGTAATGGCCTTGACCCTTCATCTGTGCACAACGTCATCAAGTAAGAAGTTGAAGGTGAACTGGCTTTGAGTGTTGTCCTTGTCCAGGTCATTTCTAGGATTTGGGTGGCTACTGCCACAAGTCCCATTTTTCTACTACCAGTGGCATTCCACAGATTTATAACTTTAACCCAGCCATTTACTATTTCACTCTTTCAACATATTATCCTTTAACATGAGCCCCTTATGTTTAAAAACCTGATTTGAAAATTGAGAATTAATTCAAATGGCTACTTTTTGGTAAGGTAAGAATTATTTGAGGGCTGGAGAGATGGCTCAGCAGTTAAGGGCACTGCCTGCTCTTCCAAAGGTCCTGAGTTCAATTTCCAGCAACCACATGGTGGTTTACAACCATCTTTAATGAGATCTGACACCCTCTTGAGGAAGAAATTTGGTCAGTTGTCCTCATCAAATTAGACCATGAAACCCAATATAGACAAGTTCAACAGAACTACCATATACGGGTACCCACGCATGCTTCAGCATTGCCAGGGCATAAATTTAAAAAAATGGGAAGAATTATTTGATGGCTTTCTCTGGGTAAAATAAACACAAATGTGGGGATATAAAAAATGCTACATAAAAACTTTATGTTGCATGTGCTTTTCCAAGAAAAGAAAAAAGAAAGGAATTAAAGAGGACTAGCAGGCGCCTAATTGGCTTTGTCTTTTGATTCTGTTTGGCCATCAACAATGATGTAAGACTTGGACAAAATGCTGCCTTTCTGTGCCATCGTTAAATATCTTGTTTAACGATGTATACACGTTGGTGTATACACTTCATTGTGCATTGGGGAACGACTCTAGAAACCCGTAAACTAATGCTTTGCAAAGCCTAAACAAGAATGTTTCAAGCCTGCGTTAGAAAGACCTCCTTTTGTGATGTGAATAGAACATAAGGGGATTTTTTCTTTTAACCAATCACACGATTCTAATGTGAGAGAGACAGAGAAAGGGACAATGAGAAACCAAAACTGAAATCACAAAGGAAAGCCTGGAGCTGGCTAACATATATACTGCTGTTTGGAAGTCCTGCTGGGGATTCTGAGAGTACAAATATCTTCAGACGAGCTGATCCCTTTGTAGGACAATCATCATTCATGCTTATTCATTATTTGAAAGCTTACAAACTAAAAACTGAAGGCAGATACTTTTTTCCCCAATCAAGCCATCATAGTATATTAGTTAATTATTGTAAATGTCATACTACTCACCACGATTTTTAAGACATTTCATACTTCATTCTGAAGCAAATCAACCCGGTCCCACAAAGCTTGAGTAGCTCATTTTATCCTGACTGACTTGCTCTGTAATTAGCATGGAAGATTTATAATCCATCAAAGCTAAACTGGGTCATTAGCCTCTGTCTTCCTCCTATCAAAAAGAGTTGTGAAAGCTCAAGCCATGAGTGCTGTCATTACTTATAATTATTCCCAAGAACACTTTTTTCAAGCCATAATAATGGGTAATCAAAGTGATAATCACAAAATACAGCCAATCCAAGTTAAAGATCAGCACAACATCCTCAGACCATACGGCCACATAAATGTTTGCACACACTTTTATGTGTTACATGCCTCAAAGCTGGGACATTTCTAAAACTATGTTTGGTGGCTTCAGTACTCTTTTTACTGAGTGACAGCAAGAATGATGTCATCCAGCCAATGCCTCGGCATCAAGCTATTCTTGTAGAGGAAGAAAAGATCTATGAACAAGGTATTGGTCAGTCTATTACCACTATACAATCATGGGCTACGTTGTATTCAACTTAGACCTTTTGAGATCCAGGATACTGTTGACCCATGTGCCCCATCTTGAGGAGACAAAGACCCTGTCCTTCACATCATCGCAGATTCTCAGGCATCATGACACTGGGGACAGATGGAGAAATGACTCAGTAGCTAATCACTGAAACTGTGCCCATTTGCATGGTCATATCTATGTTTTTAACATGGTCAGTAGGCCTATATGGGGAAACATTTCAAATAACCATGCATCATTTCAAATCTGTGTGCAACATTGACTGCATATTCACAGAAGAAAAGAAAGTTATAGAGATGGATATAGCTATGGCTGCCAGGTAGAATCATGTGTACAGAGCACAGTCCCATGAGTATTTTAGCATCCCTACCAGCTTCCTCTGGTGCTTCTAAGACAAAAAATGAACAGGTTTGAAAATTGTCAATGTATTCAAAACAAGGAAATGCTATTCCTACGCTTAAATTGGGCCATTTGGGCATGTTTCAAACCCAAGGCTTGAGACGCTGCTGCATGGTCCTGTGGGCAACAAAGTAAAAATTCTGCCTTTAATTACACAAATACACAAATGCACATGCACACACACGTGTGTGTGTGTGTATATATATATCATATATGTCCATATATATATATATACACCCATATAAATGTGAATATATATACCCATATAAATGTGTATGTGTGTATGTATATATATATATATATATATATGTCACATCTCTGGATTCCTTTCATTTGTCCTCCAAGAAAGGGACAACCATGAAGAATTCTTTAAATCTACATGCTACATTAAGGGAAGGAATTCTGTGCATGGTATTCCCGCCTTCACAAAGTCTTCCCATTCTCCTTGCTCGTTAAAAGTACAGCTGTACTCAAATTAATGATTTGGGTCTTGTTGCTGTAAATATTTTTTTAAAAACAAAGTGATTTGTGCCTAGATGAGTTTAAGTGATTCACTGTAGTTATTCTTCACCGCTCACTTACCAGATGATCTTCATCTTCTCAGCCAACACGGAGAAAAGCTCATTCTGATGTGGGGGGAGCAGGCTTGCCTGGGGGAGTGCTGGACCCTGAGTTCTGCCACCAGTGTTCCACAGCCAAAGGGTTTATACAGAGAAGAAAGCACATGTGACCTTGCTGGAGAGGACATTAAATTTGGCCATTTTTTTCTAAACTAAAAATCTCATTCCTAATACACTGTTTTTTGAGTTTCCTAAAGGAAGGAAATGAAGTCAGAAAAGGAGAAGGCCAGACTATGCTTGAATTTTGAGATATCGAATGAGGTCCAGTCCATTGCAGCTAACGTTTGGTCGATGAATGTAGCATGTGTAAATTGCAGAGACATGGTAGAGAGATGGACCCTAATTCCTCTCCTAACCATTTTGCTAATCCTAAAGCAGGTAATGATGCCTTAATTAACAACAGCATTGCTGCCGGGTTTGTTCATTAACCGCTGTGTTGTGCGTTCTGTGGCTCTGTGTATTTTGTCTGCCATGTACAGGAATTCAAACCCATTGGTGCCGCGCACAACAGAAGGGCCCAGCCTTTCGTTGCAGCAGCAAACATTGATGACAAAAGACAGGTAGTGAGCGCTTCCTATAACTCACCAATTGGGCTCTATTCAACTAGCAATATCCAAGATGCGCTACACGGCCAGCTGCGGGGTCTCATCCCCAGTTCACCTCAAAAGTAAGTACTGCCACTCAGTTCCAGCCAATGTTCTTCACAACGTGGTTTCTTTCCTGACGTCCAGCTCTTGCCATTTCCTCCTTTACTTTCTCAAAGGTACTACCACACTTGTTTTTAAAGAGAAACATCTAGAACTTGGCTCTAATTGTTCTGGAGCCCAAGCAGCCAGTTCCTGGATATTTAGTAGCTATGAGGTCTGGTTCCGTCATCACCCTTCTTAGGCATGTCAATATTTGGTGGTTAATCATCCTCTCTGTACAAGTCTCATGCATTTACTTTTACCCCCAAAAGATCAAGCCGCCACTGAGGGATTTTTCTTTAACCCTTTGTTTTTACAGGATGTGAACTACTTTGAACACAAGCACAATATTCGGCCCAAACCTTTCATAATTCCAGGCCGAACAAGGTCATAAACTCTGAGATTGTGACGTTTGAAGTGCATGCTGCTTTAATCAATTCTTACTAACCACCCGGAAAAGTAACTTCTAGGTGTCTGGAGTGACTTTTCATTGTGAAGCTTATTTTCAAAGCAGAAGGCAACAACTCACTTAGCAGCGAAGAGTAGCCAGATAGCACCCGTTACTGAGGGTAAATATTGACTAGATGGCAGGGCTGTGAAATCTTAGGTGATCACTGTGTGTATTTATAACTAATGACCCAGAAGCTCTGTGGATCCCATCCAGAACACAGTGACCTCTCAGGCAGGCAGATGAACCCTGTCCCGGGTCAGGAAAGCCCAGCCTGCAGAGACAAAAAAAAAATGGAAACCAGCCCAGGCAGCAGCAAGGGGTAGCCAGGATTGCTTTATGAGTTTGACAGCCTCTGGCCATCCCACCTCAGTTCCTGCCTCTCTTTGCACCTTCAAACCCACCACTTTAGCCCTGATATAAGACTAGCTTTTCATACGTATGAATTCTTTCAAAGGAAGAAAGGCTCCTGAGACAGAAACCTTTCTGTCTAGTGAAAATCAGTATTAAGATGAGAGAAGGAAAGCAGCTACTGTGAGTGTTGCTGACTCTCATGGAATACGCTGTATAAAACACATAATAATAGTAAAACTCTAAATTCTTTATCCGCCAATCAGAGACGTGATTATAGTGGTACAATTGTTTCCAGAATCTTCTCTAGAAATTGAACTTGAACTTCGGTTGAAAGGAATACCAAAATTGCACCAAGGAAGCTGTTGATCAGAATAGGTGGATGCTAACGGGTTAGAGAAGAGGCAGAATGGTGTGCATCAGGTGCCTCAAACTGGTAGCGCATAGGTGATCTCATGCCTTAGGCATGATTTATTTAGCCCTCCCATTGTTTGCTCTATGTGGGGGTTATTTAAATATCTCTACATGCCATCTTATTGAAAGGCTCATCACTGTTAAGTATATGTTAACCGGTACGTTTCATAACTATGTGACTGACCCTGTAGGTACTTAATTCCTGTGACTAGGAAATCCTTACATCATATGTGGTTTTTCTAAGTGTAGATCCTTCATTAAGCTACAGGAAGGGTCAGGAGATTGTCTCCAAATAAACCACACAGTTTTCCTGTCAGACGCAGGAGAAACGTGACCGGGAGAGTGGGAGAAAGGCGGTAAGAAAGCTGTGACGTCACAGGAGGTGTCTCTGTAGGGCTGGTCCCATGGTTTATCCCCACCACCTAGAAATGAGCCTGGAGCATCACGGTGTGTGCTCATCCCATGTGCACTGGATAAAGGCATCAAATCCTGAGAGTACTCCATGCTTCCTGAGTGTGAGACACGAAGTGTCAGAAGCCACTATCCCCGCTCCACCTTTAGGTCTACCCCATTCTCTTTGTCCCCTGCTTCCCATTCCTTCTTCTCCTTGTCTTTCCCCTTTTTTTCAATACTACTCCTACAGCACTCCACCTTATGTCACACAACACACCATATTAAAAGTTAAAAATGCATAGGGCACACGCTTTTAATCCCTGCACTCGGGAGGCAGAGGCAGGTGGATCTCTGTGAGTTCGAGGCCAGCCTGGTCTACAGAATTAGTCCTAGAACAGCCAGGACTACACAAAGAAACCCTGCCTTGAAAAACAAAAAGTTAAAAATGCTATTTTATTATTGAATAATATATAGCTAAATATATTGAATAAAGACCTAGGACACATTTGATTGTACATTCAAAGAAAGTCAGAGGGGCATTCTTCTATATTTATATAATGCATAATTTATATAATATATTATAAAATATAATTTATTCTATATTAACTTTAAGGTGATGATAAGGACAAACCATTCGCGTTTGTCACTTGCAGATACCTCTTAATACAACAGAATTTAGAAGAAAGGAATCTTCTAAAAATGAGTAAATAAATATCAGGTACCTGTGTACAGATTCTACAGACTAGTGGAAACGCCTCTCTTCTCCCGTCCTCTCTCCCTTCACTATTTGCTCTAGCCTCGGAACTTTCGGATCTCTCCCAATGATTTTTTTTTCAGCAAGGTAGAATTTTGAGAGACTCCGCATCAAGCGAGCACTGCAAATGAACTTCTTCAGTCTGAAGTAGAACAGGTATAGGGGATTTATGTGTCACTCTGCCTCGTGTTTCGGTGATAGCTCTGGCTCCATGATGACTTCATCACAGTCGAAGCCATTTAATGCTCCACTGTTCTTATATTGAAATATGTGACATCTTAAAGCCGGAGCCATAACTCAAAATGTGCACAAGATATTTTTATGGATCTGGATGTAAAAACGAAATATTTTTGTGTAGTTTTAAACAAGTTAAATCCAGCAATCTCCCCACCAAACGTCTGAACACAATCCCAGGGGAGTTCAGTGTCTGTAGGAACCCACCTGGCTGTGAAGGCTATGAAATAATTGAGGTCACCGTCCCCTTTCCAGGTGACCTGTCACATCGCTAAGACAGCCTCAAGAGATCACACCAGCATCTGCATTCCAGGTCATTAAGGTTAAGTCCCTGGACTCATGAGGCCATTCTGCAGTGCCTAGAGTCCCTGAGAACCTTTTTATTCAAATCAACCCAGGAACTCTTTTAACATTGACTTGGACATTTATAAAAGGTCACTCTTGTTGGTGTGACATCATTTCCTCCATTTAATAGACGCGGGCCCCTAATTTATTAGTCACAGGACCCCAATTCGAATGATGAGAGGGAGAAATAGAAGACACAGTCTTTGACAAATTAAAACCACATGCACATATATATATCAATATACAATCCCTAATGGCAGAAAAAGGATGCTAATTACAACTCAGAATAAAGCATATCTGTGAGTTCACATTGATGATAGTTCACCCAGCATCTAGCATCCTGTCTGATGCACAGGAAGTCATGGAAGTTCTAAGCCTCTCCTGAATGGGCCTATTATGTTAGTCCGTCAAGATTTAACTCACTGTCTCAGACTCCCATTTTTCAAGTCCACGAACCTCATTACATTTAGGTCAAATCATTTAATCCTGACCAAACTGCTTGACAAGAGAAAATTTTCTTCCTTCCTTTTAGCAGTTAAAGTCAATTGTAGGAATTGGTGCTGAGCCTAAAAAAACAGTGAATAAGGCCAGATGGCATTTTGGTATGTGACCTAATTCATGTCCTCGCTTGGTTTTAAACAAATTCTCAACAGGCAGGAACAAAACGAATGGTGTAGTAAGTTGGGTTGAACAACACAAGACCCTAAAAAAATTAATTTATTTATTGACAGTATTGTCCACACTAACCAGGTTGCAACATTGAATGAATTTAAAAAAAATCACTGCCCAGCATCCTTTTGGATTTTGGTGTCTATGTGGGGCTGTAGTTAACAACAGTAGCCCTTCAAAGCAAATGCAAAGATGGGGTCCCATCCTTCACAGCTGACTTTCAGACAATCACATCACATCTATGTATGTGTCTCAAGTTCACAGCAACACCAACAGGCAACCATAACAGAGGTTTACATGAATAGCTTGACATAGCTCGGTGATGGAGAGACTAATTAGCATGCCTGAGGCCCTAGGTTCAATTCCCAGTACCAAGTTAATTAATACTAACTAATTAACAAATGCATGTCAGGTGTGGCTGGTTGCCAGCTCATTTTCGTAAAGAATACCAAATCGCCCTAGTTCTTGATTAGGATGACCAACCTTTGTAATGTTCTTAAAAGGAAATAAAAAATATGCATGGAAATGTGTGTGTGTCCCCAAAATCTTGCATGAAACACCTCTGTACAAAGGAAACAAACCTTAGCCCAGAGTAGCATCTGAACAATCCAAGATGACCTACTTGTTCTGTGATCAACTGCAAGGTGATGAGCATTTATTGACTGTTTCTAGCTCCTGTGCTAAGTTACAGAACAGGTTTTTAAAAGTATATCTTAATAAGATAATATATTGAAATAGTGAAGTATTGACAAAATAGCTCAAAAATATAATGTTTATTTAGATAGACTGTCCCACAAGTTGCCAATTACTATCCGGCCAAGGCTTGACTCTGACTGAAGCAAGCTTATTTTGAAACGTTTCGCCTAAATCTTCATGCTACATAGTGTTATAATTTATTAAATACCATTCTTTATACTCTAATTATAAAATCGAGAGATATAAAAGAAAATCCTTCAGCCAGCACCCTTTAAATTACCCGCCCACTTGGGTATGGCCTCATACCATATATGCCCATGTAAAGCGCACTTGCTCTCTCTTCCAGCTGCTGAATTCCGTTGCTGTTCCCC
The DNA here is from genome assembly GCA_001685095.1 of Ellobius talpinus. Classification (NCBI taxonomy): domain Eukaryota; kingdom Metazoa; phylum Chordata; class Mammalia; order Rodentia; family Cricetidae; genus Ellobius; species Ellobius talpinus. The sequence continues at coordinate 2,889 of LOJH01014037.1, read as the reverse complement.
ATTCGAGCAGATGACTGTGATCTGCGAGTCTACCCCTAAATAAATAACCCTTTATTATACTCAATTCTGAGCTAGCGTGGGATTTCTTTTTAGCGTCCGTTTTCATTCCTCCCCGTTTACCTGTGATATTTTCAGAAACTAAATTATTTGGCCTATTTTTTTAAAATGAGAATAGACATTTCTTGTCTACCTGCTTTATATACTCTTTCTACACGTTCGCCCTCAACTTGATAGAATCAAGCCAACAAATGCTATATCACCTGTGACTTTGTATTGTGTCTGAGTTCTTTGAGTGTGTATTTTTTTTTGCATCTCTCTCAGGAACACGTTAGGCAGGGATTAGACTGACGCGATGGCCACTTCTGTCCCAGTTCCTGCTAACCTCTCTGTACTTGTTTTCTGTGTTCTCCCGGTCCCTCGTGTCGTCTCTGTGTCACGGTGTCATTAACACAGTGGCTGCAGCACGCCTTCCGGTGTTGACTGTGCCAGTGGACGCAGCACCCCTTCCTCTGTCAGTACCGTTAGCACGATCTGCCCAGGCGATCTGAAAGTTGCTGCTAAGATGGCCCCTAACATTCCTTTGGAAATGGAACTTCCTGGTGTGAAGATTGTCCATGCTCAGTTTAATACACCCATGCAGCTGTACTCAGATGACAATATTATGGAAACACTGCAGGGTCAGGTTTCCACAGCTCTGGGGGAGACACCCTCAATGAGGTAATACGAGTCTGTTTGAACCACGGGCCCCTTTGACTAAACACGTGGGCGGTGTCGACTTTGACGGTGTCTTCTAATTGTCTTGGTGGAAAGAAAATTATGTAAACGCTTCAAAGAAAAAAACTTATTGCAAACATTGAAGCCTGGTGATAAAACTCATCTATGTAGATAAGAGGACAGATAGAAAGAAAATGAAACCACATAAAGACCAAATGGATGTCTTTGGAAAGCTACAGCATGCTTTATAAATGCCTGATTTAGTATTCTCGGAAGTGGCTGGTGATCTTACATCTGTCTTTTGGAGGTGAAAAGACGGAAGGTGGGGAGGGAGAGTCCATAACTATTATGGGATGATCCTTTCTCTTTCTCTAATTGCAGCGCGTGGAAAGGATTGTCTTGCTGTCTAAAATTTTGCATTTCATTAAGGTTTTAAAGCAAATTCTTCGAGCTATTAGTGAAGATATTCTGTCTTTATTTTGACTAGTTTCCTTTTTGTTATTAATGTCTGTTCCAAGTACCTTTGCAACCAAGCTTTTCCAATTAAAAAGATTTATTATAGAATAAAATCCCATTGCTTCTTTTAGTGTTGCAAAATCACTTTCTATAAATTAATGCGATACTTGAGAATGCTATGTAGCAATATCTCAGAGTTGTCACAGGGTTTATACAGTGAGTTAATCCCAAAGCCATTTTGTAAAGAAATATATATATATAATTTTTAAAAATATGACAGGTGATTAAAATATACACAGATAAATTTCTAGGTGGTACAGTTAAATAACAATTTAGTGCCTAACAAGTATTAGTATGATAACATTTTTAATTGTTCATTATTAATATATTTACTGAAAGCATAGTAAATAAAACTACTCTCATGATTATTAATGTGACTACTAAAAACAATAGTCAATTTAGCAAACATTAATGGAAGTTACTTCACTGTGTGTTTGAAACACTGTCGGGTGAATTTATTCCACTGACAAGTTATATGAAACTCAGTTTTATACAAAAAGGGGATTATTTAGCTGGGCAGTGGTGGCACATGCCTTTAATCCCAGCACTCGGGAAGCATAGGCAGGCGGATCTCTGTGACTTCAAGGCCAGCCTGGTCTACAAGAGCTAGTGCCAGGACAGACTCCACTACACTGAGAAACCCTGTCTCAAAAGAAAAAAAGGGGGGGATAATTTAAACTTCTATGAGTGAGAATAACAAAAATGAGCTCACTCCTCTACTGTGTCTGCTGGGGTTTTTTTCCTGAAAAGGGGGGGGTTGTTCACATCTATAATTATATAGCCATCAGACCAGGACTTGTTCTTTAAATTACCATGTCCTGACAGAAGTCACCTCCGTGAACTCACATGGTATTTCTTACACTAGAGACTCACTTGAGTAACCCCTGCTCAGCACCTGACTGGGAACAAAGGTAAAGGTTGATAATGTTGTCATGTCATCTCGCAGGACTCCCGGCGATGCCTCACCAGCTGTATTTATGTTTCAGTGAACCTACAGCCTCAGTACCCCCTCAATCGGATGTGTACCGCATGCTCCACGACAATCGGGATGAACCAACTCCTCCTCGCCAGTCAGGCTCCTTCAGGGTGCTCCAGGAACTGGTGAATGACGGGCCTGGTGAGCCTCTACTACTATCTACTGCCTTGTTTGTAGCCCTCAGATGTGTGGAGAAGAGGAATTGAGCAACAGGGATGGCTGTCTGAGTACTGATTTTAGTTAGTATTCAAGTGAGTCTTTGCTCAGAAGGATAGGGGAAAGAACTTTCTGGATGTATCCAAGTATTTATGAAACAAAACCACTCGTTTAAATAAAAAATACCAAAACCAAATTCTATCCATAGTAGTCAAGGGCCAGCATAGCTTATTAATCAGAAGATTAGGTTTCAACAGATACTAGACCTTTCAGCCTCTTCCCCTACAATTCCTAGAAGTATTATAAACCATGAGGCAAAAAAACCATGAAATGGCTGGGTGTGATGGTGCACACCTGTAATCCCAGCACTCAGGAAGCAGAGGCAGGCTGATCTCTGAGTCTGAGGCCAACCTGGTCTACAGAGTGAGTTCCAGGACAGGAGGGCTACACAGAGAAAGCCTGTGTTGAAAAACTATAGATGATAGATTAGATAGATAGATAGATAGATAGATAGATAGATAGATAGA
>LOJH01014035.1:0-24406 GCA_001685095.1 Ellobius talpinus | reverse complement strand
TTTCCTCTCATTTTATAATCCTCTCTAGGGCTGGGATTAAAGGCGTGCACCACTACCATCCAGTTTCTATGGCAAACTAATGTGGCTACTGGATTAAAGGTGTGTGTGTCACTGCCTGGTTTGTAAGGCTGACCAGTGGGGCTGTTTTACTCTCTGATCTTCAGGCTAGCTTTATTTATTAAAATACAAATGAAATAACACTACAGAAGGGTGTGGCCAGAAATATGGCTTGGTGATTGAGAGTGTGGACTGCTCTTACAGATGACCCAAGTTTGGTTCCCAGCACCCACTTTGTGTGGCTTACAACCACCTGTAACGTCAGCTCCAGGGAATCTAGCACCCTCTTCTAGACTTGGCAGTACCTGCACTCATGTATGAACATTCCCACACATAGACATACATAAACACATAACTAAAAAAAATCTTCTTTTACAATGGAAGAGTGTAGCAGGACAGTCAGGATCAGATTCATTTGATGTGAGAAGGGCTGTCCAGTCACTGCTGGCTTTAAGATGTTCAGGGACATGTGCCAGGCATGTGGGTGGCTTCTAGGACCTGGCACCGGGAAGGAAATGGCTTCTCCCATAGAATCTGTAGGAAGCAATAGACACAATGCCAACAAAGGAGCTATTTCCCACCTCCAGACAAGTGACATGATAATTTTGTGTGGGTTTAGCCGTTTAGTCAGTGGTTATTGTCACCACGGCAGGAGGAGGCTAATAGATGAGCAGAGCCTGGGTACTTCATGCTTTCCTCTCCTTCCCAGTCAGTCGTTCCTATGGTACCCCTGTGTCATTGCCATGTGAAACAACTGGCGTGGTGTTTAAACTACTTTGAGTCAAGTTTTTCTGTAGTCGAAATTTTCTTTGGGCCCCCAGCTCACAAATAATGATATGGATACTTCTTATTAATTATGAAAGCTCAACCTTAACTTAGGCTTGTCCCGCTAGCTCTTATAACTTAACTCATATTTTTTATTAATCCACATTCTGTGGCTTTTACCTCTCTTCCATTCTGTGTGTTTGACCCATCCCACATCTCCATGGCATCTCCTCTGAGCCTCGATTATCTCCTCCTATTTCCTCTCTCTGCCTGGAAGTCCTGCCTATACTTCCAACCTAGTTATTGGCTGGTCAGCTCTTAATTAAACCAATTACAGCAATTTATCTTCACACAGTGTGCAAATGTCCCACAACATTTCCCCCTTTTGTTTAAATAAAAGGGAAAGATTTTTAACTCTAACATAGTAAAACTATATACAATAAGAATAATTAAGAATAATTAATTATCATGTAAAAATTATAGTCACAATATCCAGTCCATTTGTGTTTGGCATATTTAGGGAAAATAATTTATTATCTATCTTATCTTGATGAGTTTAAAGCTTTATACCTAAACCATTTAGTATCATAACTTGTATTACCATCCTAAAACTATCTTTTTAGACCTCAAAACATTTTCTTAGATAAACAATCTAAGCTTTTTTGTCTCTCAACCTTATACACTTTACACCTCTTGTGAGTTTCTTTTCTGAATTTGGCAATAAGGAAAATTGAAACTATAACTATCTCATGTTCAACTCCATCACAGACCCACAAAGAATGTAATATTACCTGAGTAAACAGGAAGAACAGAGAAAACAACTTCCAAAACTATAGAAATGATAGAGTGTGTCTGGACAGTCACCCAAGATTCCTCTGCAATGTTGGGTGATCCATTTTCAGCCTACAGACCTAGAATATCTGACAGACTTTTCTGTGAAACAGGAATTTTGAAGGACCTTCCTATCTTGTCTTGGCAAATGTTGGCAGTCATCCTCTTTTGTGTCCTGCTTGTCCAGTTTAGACAGTATACTATCAGCAGTTGAAGCAAGGGCATTTTCTTACCCAGATGGCTAGCTTTGCCATATAGAAAACAAATTTCATGCGATAATATGAGCAAAGGGGTCAATACCATGATGGAGAAACCCACAGAAACAGCTGACCTGAGCCAGTAGGATCTCACTGACTCTGGACTGACAGCTGGGGAACTTGCATATGACCAAACAAGGCCCTCTGAATGTGGGCGACAGTTGTATTGCTTGGGCAGTTTGTGGGGCCACCGGCCGTGGAACCAGTATTTATCCATAGTGCTTCAACTGGCTTTTGGAGTTAATTCCCTATTGAAGGGTACCTTGCTCAGCCTAGATACAGGGAGGAGGGCCTTGTGTATTTTCCATCTTTACATGGCTTATTTTTTTATTTCTTTACTCTGTCTTTAAAGACTTTATTATTTTTAACTTTATTTTTTAAATGACTACATTTTCAAACATACTATACCTTTTTAGACATTTTCTGTGCCTGGCCCTGGCCTTATTAAGCACCTGTGGTGTTCTCTGGCCATGAGACAAATCTTAAACTGCCATGCCAGTGGCTGTGCAGTGCATGGTGCTGACGACTGACTCCAGCCTGCAAGTAGCAGCTGGAGTCTTGTCTCTGCGCATGTGCTTGCTTTCCTGAGAGACTGCAGGACTTGGAAACCATGGCTGGCTCCTTGTCCAGAACTTATTTGTAGCTTTCTCAGGCCCTATGTTTGGATAATCAAGCTTCCTCCTTGGATGCCATATGTGGACAGACTTTCTTTTCTGCCACCAGCCCTAAATCACAACCTGGAGACTTTTTCTTAATTATAAAAGTTTGACTTTTAGCTTAGACTTGTCTCAACTAGCTCTTATAACTTAAATAACCCATTTATATTTATCTGCATTCTGTCACATGTTGTTACCTCTCTTTCATCTTGCACCTCCTGATTCCTCTTCATCTGGCTGGCGACTTTGCCCTTCTTCTCAGAGTCCTTTCTGTCCCCGGAAGTACCATTTAACCTCTTCCTAGCTATTGGCCATTCAGCTTTTTATTGCACCACTCACAGCAATACATTTTCACACAGTGTACAAATATCTCACATTTTTCTACTCATACCCTGAATTGTCCTGCTCATGATCCTTGTGTGTCTAGCAGAGCACTGGGTACCGGCCAGGCCTTATGTGCGCATTTGGTGAATAGTTAGAAGTCATGAGTAGAGTCCCAGCATCCTCATCTAAGGAAGCATGCGTGCTTTCTGAGTCAGAGGAAGTGTGATAACTCAGAACTCTTTTCAAATAAAAACACAAAGGCTGTTTGGAACGATGGATAAATTATTTGAATGCCAAGATGGCTGGAACACCAGCAGGTGCAGTTTCAGATTGCCAGATTCATTTCCTATTGTGACCTCCAGGCTTCCAAATTCTCTTTTCTGAAATAGCATTTCAACAGGCCCTGTGAACATGCCAAGAAGTGATTATTTTTACAAATCCAGATGATTTCCTAATTTTGGATCACTCAGGCAGAGGTAGAAATGAAGGGAAACCTGGGCTGTTTTTCCATCTTCACAGAGTGAGAACAGGCGAGTCCTGGCTTTAAATTCGGCTGACTACCCTAGCCATGGTTATCATGGACAGCTGCTCAGTGGCCTCTGTGAACTCAGCTGGAGGCCCCGCCCAGCTCAAGATGAGAGGGGCCACAGGTCAAATGCTATTTCCGCTCATTTCCAATGCTTTTCTCCACCACTTCTGCGGTTCAAATTAATTTTTGTAGTTTCTGTTCCGTGACCATGGTGAGGCTCATAATCACCCTCCACATTCCCTCCATTTGCTCCCCCACCCCCAGACCTACCCCCACCAGGTGTACTTGTTCAGCCTTGTTGCCTTCCTCCCTTCCCTTTCACCAGAGATGTGTTTTTCTGTAGTTAGTTCATGACCTGGGGAAAGTAGCTGTTCTCTTTCTGCCGGATCCAGCCACTGCCTATCTAGTGAATGCTCTGATGAGCTAATTTCCTTGCCTAATGGCCTTGCTCGTAAGCCTACCTACCAGGATTTCAGTCCACTGTGCTACACACTTCTAATGTTAGGGTGGGCAGGGTTTGCTGGGGACTGTAAACCAAACTGGGTGATGAGTTCATCTCTCTGCTCAGTATTTGATCTGGTCTCTCACAGGGGACATTCTTAGACCCTCAGAGGTGGTAGACTTTGTTTTCCAGCAGTGAGTTAGAAAGGTGAAGTGATTTTTGAGACTCCCACATAGAGGACTGTGGGTAAGGTTAGCCCGCTTTCTGGATGATGTAGCATATGGCCAGCTTCCACCTGCAAGCCACTCCAATTGCATTTCTGGTGTTTCTGTGTTCGTGTCCAAAACTGAAGAGCCACCTTCCTTTTCTTTCCCTTCTGGAGCCAAAGAATCTTATTCTTTAGTCAATTGCCATTTTAGTTACCTACAACATTATAGTCTTTTCCATTCCTCTTCATGCTGACATGCCAAAGCCCTTTAATATAATTTATCTACTGTTATAAAAATGCATACCTAAAGACTTGAGATATGGCTCAGTGATGGAGTACTTGCTTAGCATTTGGGAAGGCCTGGATTTGATCCCCAGCAGTAACATCACCCATATCTAGATAATATTCCTGAATATAAGATACTTTTGTTTCTAAAGATAAAACCACCCACCAAAAGTTCCTTTCCTAGGGCTGTACTTGAGGGGGGTGGGGTTGAGGCTGTAGCTCAGTGGTAGAGCATGAAGCCCTAATTTTGACTCCAGCACCCAAAGAAAAAGGAAGTATATATGAGAATAGAACTACTCATTTCAGGTGTTAATGAGTAGGGCAAAGGCTCTACCACAGAGCTTGCTTGGAGCACCTGGAGTAGAAATGACTTGATCAGAATAAAATGCCAAAGGACAGCCCATAGCCAGGTGTAGTTACTGGCACTGAGTTATAGTCACACACCAGCTTGGTTATAAGATAATCAAACTTTGTGGAACATATCTTAGGGTTATATATTATTGGACTACACAGAGAGACTGAGAGAGAGAGAGAGAGAGAACAAGAGAGAGAACAATCTATGCACCCAATCTAAAGAGAAAGACAGTGAGTACATTGACATGTGAACTATAAATGCTTACGGCAGAAAAGTTGAGTTGGATTAAGAGAAGAATATAAAGCTCTCAGGCCACATCAGAAAGGTTTCTATCTTTTGAACATAATAATTAATGAAGTAATTAATATCTGGTCAGTGTGCAGAGAATATGTATCTGTGGAGTACTCAGCCACAATGGGGCATCTGTATCCCGGGCTAAGGGACCTCATGGAAGAGTGAGTAGGGTTGTAGGGGCCAGACATTTAAGAGGACTGGAGGGAAACAGTGAGGCCTCTGTGCTCAAACTCACAGTAGCTGCATCGCCTGTACAAAACCTGCACAAGATCAAGCTGGTTAACATGTCATCATGGGATGTATGTGGCTTATAAGCCCCCACCCCTAACTGAGCAGCTGTGGATAGTTGATGGCTTCTGGTGGCAGAGGACACTGCTTCCTCATGGCAGGTGAAAGGAATAAAAAGAAACAGAAAATGAGCCAAGCTCCCAGATCTACAAGGATATACCCCCAATGACTTGACTTCCTTCCATCAGTCCCACAGCTTAAGGGCTCCACCACTTCCCAGCAGTGACAAGGGTCAGGGACCAAGCCTTTAGCACATGGGCCTTTGGGAGACTTTGAGATTGTAGTGGTTTTTACTGTGTGCAACGTTAGGAATATCCTCAGTATTATAAGTGACAAGCCACCATAAATTCTGCCAGAGACAACTATTTAGAAAAATAAGAAATTACTGTACCCAGAGGGAATAGATTGCTTTATAGTTTCAATAACCATGGAGATTACAATGCCCGTGTGGCTTCTCAAGCAGAGTTGATTTTCTCTCTAGATTGTACGCTTAGTAATAAAGCATGAGATGAAAGGACACTGGTTAGGGTGGCCTTGTTTTTCTCTTCAGTGAGGTAGTGGAATCAACCCCTGACTACTCTGGATTGGGCTGAAAGAAGTTAATTCAGAAGAGGAAGGCTGGAGGGGGCGGGCAGCTAGGATAAACACAGGAGAGGATTTTAAAATGTGCCATGGACCAGTAGCTTTGAGGGATGGAATTTGCATTAGGTACCACTGCTTGAAGATAGAAGGAGGAACTGATGCAGGAAGGCAGTCTTGTTTTCCCGGCTCTGAGTGAAGGCTGAGAACACACCACATGTTGGGCAGGTAATCATGGGGTTGGAGAAGGTAGCAGCTTTCACGGAGGAAGGCCCCAAAGGTCTTGTTTCAACATGTTGGCCTGACTTTCCTGGTGATGGTGACTTAGGATGGATACAGCCACAGGGCACCACAATGCCTCTTCTGAAGATACCTGCCTCACATATGGAGAGAAGATACTGATTCGAAGTTAATCAAGGGGGCTGTCCTGCTCAGACATCATGCTGGTCTTTGCAGGAATGACCAAACCAATCAGATTTACTGAGACCCAAGGAAGTCATCAGTTTGTGTGCTGCTAGCTGCAAATATGCCCATGAAAAATAATTTAAAAAAATCACTGGAGCATTTAAAGGCATGTAAATTATTGAAGTGTTATCATTTTTGTTAGATGTATAAATTTAGAAGTTGGAGCTAATTTTATCCTTTTTATGAAAACTTTTATGCCTTAATAAACATATGTAGTCAAGACACAGAACAGCTACATTCCCGAGAAGGTTCTCTCACACTCCTTTGTATCCATCTTTTGTGCCGTGCCCAGCCTCTAGGCGCTACTGATTGTTGTCTCCACACAGTTGTGCCTTTTCTAAATGAACTATAAACAGAATTGTGAAACTTGTAACTTTGGGATCTGGTACTTTCCCTAGGAATACTGCATTCTAGATCCACCCAGGTTGTTGCATGTATTTGACTATCCAGTTCTTTTTATTAGTGAGGAGTATTCCCACAGGGTGACTGACTGGAGCACAGCTCTTTCAGCCTGTGGGTCTTGACCCCTTTGGGGGCCAAATGACCCTTTCATAGGAGTTGCTTAAGACCATTGGAAAATACAGATATTTACATTATGATTCATAACAATAGCAAAATTACAGATATGAAGTAGCAATGAAGATAATTTTACGGTTGGGGCTCAGCACAGCACGAGGGGCTGGATTAAAGGAAGGAAATACTGCTGTAGCAGTTGGGTCCCATCCACCACTGAAAGAACAGCAGTGAGGGTGATTTTCACTGAAGCTTCTACCCATTTGTATTTGGGTCTTTGGGTGAACAAATGTGTACATATAGGAGTAGATTTGTTGGCTTATACAACCATGTATGTCTTGTCAGATGACTTCTAAGATAGGAGGGGCCACTTCCATTCCTATTAGCAGTGTATGCTCAAGTTACACCTCATTCTTACCAGCACTTGGTATTTTTGTTTTTAAAAATGTTTTGACCTTTTTTTATATGCATGTATATGAAGGTGGGATGCATGTTTGTGGGGAGAAGGTGGGGTGTGTGTGTATGTGTGAGGGGTTTGTGTGGGGTATTAGTGGAGGTATGTGTTTGTGGGGAGGGGAACAGAGTTCTATCCTGGGTTGTTCCTTGGGAGCTGTCCACCTTGTTTTTAAAACAGGTCTCTCACTGGTACCTGGAGCTCATTAATTAGTAGACTGGCTGTTGAGTGACTCTTGGAGATCCACCTGTCTCTGTCTCCCCGGTACCGTGGTTACATGTGTGAGCCACCATACATGAATCTTGAGGCTCAAACTCAGGTCCTCATGTTCATGCAGCAGGCACTTCACAGACTGAGCCCCGCCCCCATTCTTAGTATCCCTTTACATGATAAAACATATTTGATCTTTTATAGTGTTTTTTTGCCTTTCCAAAGCAGCCTCTTTCTAAATAGTAATAATTTTGTGGTAAGGTCATTTTGGAAGATGATTGGAGTCAGTTCTTACTGTCTATGCTAGTTATTCTGTGTAAAATCTCCATTAACACCAAATTAGTGAGCATCAATCATGCTTTTGTTCTTAAGAGGGTTGGAAGGCTAGGTTCTTAAAACCCATGTTTTAATCAGCTATTTAATGTGTAATCTTGCTTTCATTGTGTTTCTGTTTGTGCCAACTGTTGATAGGAAATGACCTTGCCAAGTGAGGACTAGGCTGTATGAAACACATTAGCTCTCAAACCTGGCTTGTGCTTTTAATCCCAGCACTCATGAAGCAGACAAACAGATCTCTGTGAGTTCAAGGCTAGCCTGGTCTATATAGTGAATTTCAGGCCATCCAGAGCTACATAGTGAGAATGCTATCTAAAAAACAAAATAACCCACTTCAAATCTTCCTTTAGACTTTTTACACACTAGTGCAGACATATACTCTTGCCTTTCTGTTTAAATATCTTCCATGGCAGTCAAGCAATCACAATAAGCACACACTTAATTCTTATAAAGTAATGTAAATGCTGAGACCCAAGTTTTGTCAAACCACTAGCTATAGAGTATGTGTTTAATATTCAGAGACAGATTAATGCACTTTCCAAACCTCCTCTGCTGGCAAGTAATTAGAAATTTTCTAGATTGACTGCCAATATGATATAGGTCCCAAAGAAATCACTTCTCTTTTCTGAGACAGGACAATAAATGGGTTTTCCTGAATATCCTGGGTAAAGAATCTGAGTTCTTGACCTTGAATATTTCACTGGTAGTGCCTTATGCAGTGGGGAGCAGAATGACATTCGCTGAAATGCCTGAGATTTATAACATAATAGCTTGAGCATATGTGCCAAGAAATAGAAATCTTAAACACTATCAAATCAAGATTAATTACCTATTAAAATGCTAACACATAGTATAGTACACTCAGTGTAACAAGCTTTCTCTCTGCGTATATTATTACCAAACATATCAGCTCAGCTGCTACATGAAACATCCTGTGCCTCCCATCTCCGTCTCAGTGGGGGAAGCCTTGCTGCTCAGTCATTCTCTGGGTAGCTTTGGCTCTTGCTTAGGACCTTTCTACAGAAAAGCACATGCCGCTCTCTGAAAACTGAAATTCCCCAGCTTTGTACTGCTGCCAAAAACCTGTTGCTTCTCTCATCATTAACTACTCCATATTTATCCCTTTCTAGCTTGGCAGATGGTAACCCACACAGCGCTGCTCCCATGACAAGGAGAACAGTAGTTCTCTCCCTCCCCCCCCCACCTACTAGCCTTGAGGAAATGGATCCCATGGGCTAAATCTCTTCTTGCTATACAGCTTTCCTTTGTGATAATGGTTTCAACTGTTGACCAGGTGGCAGTGGCAGAAATATGTGATGTGGGTAGATGCTCCTGAGATACCTCACTAAACCGTCCATGAGGCTCCAACACAAAGACATGGTGTTGCTAAGATGGCTTCTAATGTATGCTTGGGTCAGTGGGCAAATATTTAGTGAGAATCTATTATGTGGCAAATTTTCTTCTAGGCTTGGTGACACCAAGAATGGTGGATAAGATTGTCCCTGACCCCATGCAATTTTTCTGCTTTCTTATGCTAAGTGGCTTTGATTCAAACATCCTGTATTGGAACACAATGGAGAAGAAGTGCAGAAGCAAGGATTGAAATAGCAGCATACTTAAACTCTCATCGTGCTTGAAAAAGTAGGCCACGACTTTGGAAAAGTGTATAAAAAAAGAAAAAAATTTATAAAGTGCAACCTTTTGAAATTTTTAATAGCTCAAATTTATGCAAAGTAAAACCTATTACAAGGTTTTCAAATCTGTACCTTGTGTACCATTTTCCTTCAACAAGAAATTATGCCTCGTCTCCTTGCATAGCACTTCAAGGCTCTGGCCTTGCAGGTCTCCACCCTGTTCCATGTTCTAAAGGAAACCCAGCAACAGTCATTCTTTTTTGAGACCCTGGACCGTCTAGCTTGAATGGTGTGACAAGCTAGCTGTACCTCTTCATTTGTTCTCACAAAGCAAACTCTGCAGCTTCATGACATGAAATATCATGTCTTTTCTTTCTCACTCTCAGTGGGAGAAGGGAGAAGAAAAGTTCCTTCATTGCTCTCTTTGTGGATTTTGGCTTTCTTTGGGAAGTGCCAATCCATACTCGTTTTTTATGTCGTTCTGGAGAGCTGTAAGCAGCCTTGTAAGTCACAAAGCCAGCTCGGGCCCGAAGGCTCCTCCAAGTGCAGGTCAGAAAGGTGGGAAGCTTTGTTTTTCTAGGCAGGGAGAGCAACCTGCTTAGCTTCCCAAGTCCTCCTCTTCAGCCAGCTTCTCGGCTGTGGAAGCCCACATCAATCTGTCACTGGTGGTCAGCAGTGCAGCGAAGAGCCAATGTTATTGTGAGCCGACAGAGGAATGACTTGCCTCCCAGCCGGTAATCAATCTGTGCTGGACAGCAACATATTTGCCTCTACAAACGGACTGGAGCCCTCTGCCACACATCTCTGCCAACTCTTGAAAGAGAGAGTCTGTTTCAGTTCTTTTTGGGGTAAAGACAAAAGACCTGTCTCTCTTTACACCCCAGCTATTGAACAATCCACACAGAGATTCACAGCCAGTACCCTATGAAAAAAAATTTTTTGAGAAGGCAGGAAGTTATCCAAAATTTGGGGGTGGAAGGGAGGGGAATACAGATAGTATGTATATACACGCATACCTATAAAGTAAATACCTGTTTATCTTCAATAAAGATGATGTGTTCATAATCCTAGATGCACCATTTCTGGAAAGGTCTCATGTAAATATAAAGATTCTGCCGGGGAACTGTGTGTGACCAATTTTACCGTTCTCTGCTTACACAAAGTAGGGGTCAGTTTTTGATGGACAAGAGGTTCGATGTCTGGTTCCACATGGCATAGAGAAAAGAACAGGAGGCTCTTCAGCTGCTTCAGTAACCAATTTAACAAGTCTGCTCCAAACACAGATAGTCTCAGCTCAGGAATTCTAGTGTTGCCCTCCTGAGTGGGACATACAACTTTTCTGGGATGTAGGATGTTGGTTGACTTCTCTGTGCTCAAGGCAGTGCTGTAGAAATACACCAAGCTTTGCTAGAAGCTTCTTAAGATCCTTACAGGCTACAGAGCGAAGGACCTGTGCTGTTTATTTCTCCTGAGTCAGTGCTACAAGGAGCACAGATTCCAGGTCTCACCAGCTGGGACACTGAAGGTTTTTCTGATGGTTCATTATGATAGAGCGGGGCTTGGACAACTCAGCAAGCATGGTCAGTAGACGCACTTGGATTTGTTAGAGCTGAAGGAGTAAGAGAAGAATGTGGGAAGTGACGGGAGGGCAGACAGGAAGTAAATGAAGAGGGAGGGTTTCCTTTGTACAGTAAGCTCTGTACAGTGCTGGGGCACCTTCAGGATAGGCATGAATGAGTGGTAACAGGAGTAGGTGATAGCTAGGTGGAAAACTTAGACGTTCAAAAGGAAAGTGTGAGTTTGATGGGGAGTTAGTAACAACAGCTGATCATGACAGCCCACCAGGTAAACAGATTGTTTCGTTGTCATTTAGTATAGAACAGTATAAAAGAACAGAGAAGTTTTTGTCTTTTCTAGTAAATAAGGTTCTCGTTTCTCCTTAGGGGTAGTGTTCTCCAGGTGCATGAGGGAACCAGTAGAGAGAATAGGTGAATCTGAAAGAAGGAAGTTATTTGGACTGCACACTGCTGGTCAGCTGGCCCCGTTGGGTCATGGCAATTCCATAGATGAACTTAATGGAACCTTCCAGAATCAAACTTTGTGAACCCATAGGAGACTATACCACATGGCTAAATTTGAAGATCCCTTGGGATGGGAACTGTGTGTGACCACTGTTAATGTTCTCTACTTAAACAAAGTAGGAGTTGGTATTTGATGGATAGGCAAATTGATGTTTGGTTCCATATGGCATGGAGAAAAGAATCCAAGGCTCTACAGCTACTTCAGTAACCAACAAGTCAGCTCCACACACAGTCTCAACTCAGGAGTTCTAGTATTGCCCTCCTGAGAGGGACATACAACTTTTCTAGTCCTCCAGCTTCTCTCTGAGGCTGGTGTACAGGGGGACATTCTATAGAGGACTTGGTTCTTTTTTGGTGTTACTGCTAGTATCTTCTCATGCATCTAAGGAATTCTTTCTAGCCACAGTTTTCTCTTTTTTAAAATAATATTTTAAATTTATTCTTCAGTAGTTTTACACCACATGCAGTGGCACACGCCTTTAATTCCAGCACTTGGGAGGCAGAGGCAGGTAGATATCTGAGTTCAAGGCCAACCTGGTCTACACAATGAGTTCTAGGACTGCTAGGGCTATATAGTGAGACCCTATCTTGAAAAACAAAACAAAAAAAAGATTTCATGCATATATTCAATGTATCCCCTCCAACTCCTCCTTCCAACCCCCCTCTAGACTACTCCAACACATTCCTCTCAGAATGTGCATCCTCTTCTTTTAAAAACCCTCAGAGTCTAACTAGTGCTGCCCCTGTGTAAATGGGTGTGAGGCCATCTTTTGTAGTGCAGGATACCTACCAGTGACCACACCCACAAAGAAAAAGAAAAATTATCTTCCCTTCTCCAGCAGCTATGACCTGCTAGTAGCTCCTCAGCTAGAGATGAGGCCAATGAGCCTCTCCCTCATCCTTGTTGGAGTTTTGACTATGCTGATCATGTAGGTCGTGTGTAACTAAAGCAACTGTGGATTCATGAACGCAGCAGCAACGTCATGTCTAGACCAGGTTTTCGAGTGCTTGTCTGTTCTCCAGCTCTTACATTCTCTCCATCCCCTCTTCTATCATGTTTCCTGAGCCTTGAGGGAGAGTGTGCAGATGTCCTATTTAGGACTAAGTAGTCACAGTCAGTTGTTCTCAACATTTTGACCAGTTATGAGCTCTGCATTGACCACTGCCTATCACAAAAAGGAAACTTCTTTGACCCAGATTGAGAGAAGCACAAATACATGGGTATAAGTAGACATAGTCAGAAGCAGTTTGACAAGATGACCACTTAGCCAAACAACAGCAAAAACAGTAGTAGGTTTTTCCCTAGGGCCCATGACTTCCCCAACTACAGGCTTTTGACCAGGTTTACACTACTAGGCATGAATTCTCTCCCATGGGTGGAGTAGGCCTCTGAAAGTGGTTGGTTTACTCCTACAACCATCGTGCCACTCTTGTGCCAGTAGACACACTTGTCTGGCAAGTCAATATTGTAGATTTCAGGGGCAAGCACAGGGTAAAACCCACTGGTGTCTCCTTTTCCTCAGTGGCCTGTATAGCACCTTCTTTTCTGTGGACTGTTGCATGGCAGTGGCCATGCCTTTTTCCCCCCAAGACAGGGTTTCTCTGTGTAGCTTTGGAGTCTGTCCTGGAACTCGCTCTGTAGACTAGGCTAGTCTCAAACTCACAGAGATCAGCCTATCTCTACCTCCCGAGTGCTGGGATTAAAGGCATGCACCACCACTGCCCAGCTAATTTCTTCACTCTTAAAGAGTTTGGGACCACCTGCCTAAGGAATGGTGCCACCTACAATGGGCTGGGTCTTCCTACATCAATTAACTTAATTAAGGCAACCCTCCATAGACACGCCCACAGGCCAATCCAGTGTATATAGTCCTTCCATGAAATTACCTTCCCAAATGATCCTGGGTTATGTCAGTTCAAACTAACGATCACAAGTAGCAATAATATAGCCTGTGTTGTTTTGGGGCCCTCTGGGGCCTGCCTAACCAATACCTCCAATAGGAAGGTGTCCAGTGCCTGGCATTAAGATTTTTAGTCTTTAGCAACCCATGTCTTTGGGGAGCAGCATTAGCCACTCATGTAGGGTACCTCTACCTCTATTTAAACTTCTTTTTTTTAAATCTCTTTCATAGAAAAATTGCATTTTATTTATTTGTGTGTCTGTGAGAGGCTCAGGAGGAGTGAGTGCCAGGGCAAGTGTGTGGAAGTCAGAGGACAACTCGTGGAAGTTGGTGCTCCTTTCCATTGTGTAGGTCCTGGGATTGATCTTGGATCGTCAGGCTTGGTGGTACGCTAAACCATCTTGCTGGCCACCAATCAGCTCCTTTAGTTGTGAAATTAAGCATTCCAGTCTTTAACCAGCTCCCCAGGTCCCTCTAGCTTTTGAGTGTAAATGAATTCCCATTAACATTAATGCCTGGTGGGCTGTAACATAGATATTCACATCTCTTTGACACCCTTCCTTAAATATTTTAAGTCTTGAGATGTATCTTACATCCTTAGGAATCTGAACTGCTAAACAGTCACCGTTGACACTTGTCACCTCCACCATTCACCCTTTTTGCTCTAAGATGACAACTCAAGTTTACATAAAGATAAACAAGGTGTAAATTGACATAAGTAAAGCCAGATGTATTGACTCACATATAATCCCGGCACTTCAGAGGTTGAGGCAGGAGGATTGAGCACTCTATACTAGTCTCAGTTACATAGAGCAATCCAAGTTAGCCTCTAATATATAGTGAAACCTTGTCCTCCCCCCCACAAAATGTGTGTTGTTTTTTGTTTTTTACAATAAAGATAGTATGGCTTTAGAGTAACACATTTTTTAGGGTTGAGATAAAATGTGGGGAAACTCTCCAGAGATGGCTTGAAGTAGTTCAGTTCAAGATGGAGCTGACCTAAACTGCAGTATTTGAGACAAGACAATAAGAAGAGAGCTGTCAGATCTGACAGGAGGTGCAATTAGTAGGAATAAGTGGTTAGTTGGGTTCTGATTGATACAGTAGATGACAGTGTCGTTCATGGTACAGGGGACCAAGGAAGAGGAACACATGGAGATCAAATGAAGGAGGCAGTGAGTTCAGGGATGCCTGAGGTCATCTTAGTTATTTTAAAGATAATGTGCTCCTTTGGAAGCTGGAGTTCAAGTGAGAACTGTGCCTAGGAATTCAGGTATGAATCACAGCCTTGGTAATGAATGCAGAGGAAGAGGAACTGAGGGCAGAGCTCTGAGGGGAACCTCTGTTTATGTGCTCAGTAATGCTGCATGGCCAATAGGAGCATGAGGAGCATCAGAGTGGTTAACAGGGTAAATGACATTTGACCAAATTTCTACGGCTCCCTTCTCAGCTTACTGTACTCATTTTAGCCTTCCATATTCAGAATTAGGTTATTATTTTAGCCTTCCATATTCAGAATTAGGTTATTATTTTAGCCTTCCATATTCAGAATTAGGTTATTATTAAAGTCCATCTTTCTATCTCCTGTTTGGCTCATGGAGGAAATGTGGAGTTTAGCTTTGAGGTGAGGGAGGCAGATGACAAGGTTGGGATCCAGAAGTGGAATCATGCCCTGGGTGCTGGAGCCTGAGAGGAGGCGGTCCTAGCAAAGTGAATGGGAGGGGTCACTCTGAGGAGGTGATCTAGGCTGTTTTCGCAGTTTCTGTGAAGTTGCTGAAGATCCTACAGAATGATAGTTGCTGTGGTGAAGGAGAGAGCTGAGTTGTTGGGGTGAACTGGACAGCGGTCTGCAGTGTCACAGATATGCGTTCCCCACTGCAGAGAGAGAACTGCCGCCCCTCCACAGGGAGGATTATGTGGAGTGGTGGCTCTGGAGGTTAAAAACAAGACCTTGGAGAAGGGTGGGGAAAACTCTGGCGATGAGAGGAAGCAGTGAGGAAGGAAGGATCCTTAGCCTTGGAGCTTATGCAAGTGTCAGCATAAACGGCAAGTCCCCAGAATTCAGAGTTGAAACATTTCTTTCATGGCGTCGGGTTCAGAACCAAATAGGTTCTGGCTAATTACCCAGTTGCAAGCCATTACTGTGGAGTAGCCCTCATATCTTCTGAGTTCTCCTCTTCCTCCCCTTTCAAGAAGCTTAGTGAGGTGGTCCAGGGTTCTGGAAATGAACGAGCTTGCATTCCACCACCAGCTTCCCCATCCACCCTAACTGAGGTTAGGCATCTCGTGTAGACAGGAACTCAGGTATAGGATAGTCCTTGCCAGATAGCCCATCTCCATATTTTCCATGTACTGGGGGGGGACTAAAAAGAAAAAAAAATACTAAATGTGGAGGGCGAGTGTTCCAGCCCCACACATGCGCTTTCCCACCAGGAAGGAGCCTTGCTGATGCTCTCCTGGCAGAAACCCAGGAACTAAGATGGAGGAAGTGCAGTGTTGATACTCATCACCAAATGCTGCTCTGTAGAGAAGCTAGGATGGGTGGAGATGGAAGGCTGTTTTGTAAAATGGCACCGACTCTTTACCTGTTCATTATTATGTCATTCAACTGTGTTGTGTTGTTTAATGTGTTGTTTTTGAGACAAGGTCTGACAGTTTAACCTAGGCTGGCCTCAAACTTGATATCTGTATGCCGTAGCCTCCTGAGTGTTAGAATAATGGGTGTGTACCATCATCTGGTACCTTACTGCGTTCTGGTACATTCATGTGGGTGCTATGATCTGAGCATGTAACTCAGTGGTAACATCCCTGCCTAGCATGTGCTAGGCCCTGAGTTTGATCCCCAACACCACAAAAAAAATTGTATTCGGTATTGTGTTGGGCATTGGTTTATACTATAACAGTATTGAAAATATTGTTAGAACCCTGAAAAACGGGGCTAGGGAGATGGCTCAGCAGCTGAGAACATTTGCTGCTCAATCATGAGGCCTGTAGTTCAGATCCAGCTACCCATGTAGCAAGCCAGGCAACCCCCAAATACCTGTAAATCCAGTTTGAATGGATCTAGCACTTTCTTCTAGCCTCCTGGCTTGCAAAAGTGCACACATCTGAACACACACTCACACACACAGCATCCACCAATAAACACATAATAAAGAACAGTCTTGAGAAACAGGGGGTTTATCCTACTTAGTGCAACTGAAAAAAATCATCCTCGTGCATGCGTGTGTGTGTGTGTGTGTGTGTGTGTGTGTGTGTGATTGGACCTCGGGCCCAGACACACACTATGCACAGACTGCACTTCACCTCTAGCCCCACCTGTTATAGCTAATGCAGTTATGCATGCTGTCATATTAATGGACTGAGTCCTCTGAAGTTGGGGACCAGACCCAAGTAGGACTCTCTAATGTTCTGTGAAGTACCAGAGAATAGAGCTGGAGCCAGTACACTAAAGCATATGGCTGGTTTTGTGTGGCCTATGAGCTAAGAAAAATAACTTCAAAATAATACTGTTTGTGACATGAAAATTATAGGAAATTCAAAGTGAGTGTCTCTAAAAGTTAAATGCTGTCCTCTACTCCTTTTGTGCAAGAACACAGTGTTGATGGCTGTGGCGAAACACATGGCCTGCAAAACCTGGTCCACAGTCACAGCTCCCAAATTGTCACGTGTATGTGAGTTACCAGACAAACCTGCTAAAGTCTGGGCCGTGAGAACCTACATTTCTGACACTCTCATAGGGGATGCTGAAGCTCCTGGTCCCTGGACCACACTTGAGTTTTCAGGGCTAGTTAAGAAGAAAGCAGAGGGTGAGGCTGGGGCACAACTTAGTGGTAGAGTATGCGTTTAACATGCACACAGCCCTAAATTCAGTCCCAGCACACATGCACACATACACACATACACACACACACACACAGAGAGAGAGAGAGAAAGTTGTCTGATTTCTGAAGCAGAAATAGGCTTATTTCACTTCATTCCTAAGGGAAGAGTAAAGGCCAATGGCCTTGAGTTTTATGTTAGGAAGAACTCTGTAACTATTTAAGATATCTGTAGAATCACCAAGGTGGCCACAAGCAAGAATTAAACTGGAGAATCTTAAAGAGGAGGCTTACACTGGGGGCATGTCTGGACCTGTGGTTTTGATCTCTTCTACCTGTGTCTCTGTCTTGCCTCCCTTCCCCACATCAGTCTTATTATATTGACTGGGTCAAACTTGAAATCCTCCTGCCTCAGTACCCTAAGTGCTGGGATACAGGTGTGTACCATCACATCCACTCAGCTTAATTTCTTTGATTGACAACCAGAAGTGATACAGGGAGGCAGACAGGAGACTTGGTCTAACAGGTGCAGTATTAGCGCAGTTCGTCTCTCTCAAGTGGCACAGTGGTAAACAAGAATGGCAAGCTACTGAAACTACTAAGTTGGCACTAAGTAAGCTCTTCAAGAGCAAGTGTTATACTGAGATTCAGAAGATCGTTTTCTTTTCTTTTACTTGTGTTTACTTGTGTGATCGTTTACTTGTGTGTGTGTATGTGTGTGTGTGTTCCTGTGTGCCACGTGTATGTGGGGTACCTGCAGAGGTTAGATGGTGTCAGATCCCCCGGAGCTGGAGTTGCAGGTGACTGTGAGCTACCCAGTGTGGGTGCTGGGAACTGAACTCTGATCTCCTGCAGGAACAGCAAGGGCTCATAACCACTCCTCAGCTGTGAATTTTAATTTTGAACTTGTCTTTATTATTACTGGCATTCACAAAGCCAGAGTTGGTGGACTTACCTTCAGCTGTTCATTCACAAACCAGTTAGTTAGCAGACAACCTCTGCTTGACTTTCCCCCTCTTGGCTTCCTTTCTCCCGCCCCCTACCCCCAAGACTGTTTTCTTATCCTCACAGACGTACAATTTGGAATTGGGTTTGCCAACTGCGAGTCATTTTAGGTCCTGAGGAGTGAATCCTCTTGTTAATGGCTGGCTCATTTAAGAGATTCTTTGGGGAAGAGGAGGAGTAAAAGAAACTGGCCATTTTGAGCAAGCTGATGAACGTTGGAGGCCACACACATATAGACAGATGAGTAAGTCATCAGGACTTAAGCAGCCTGATATGTAACCATCCGCGAATTTCAAAATCATAAAACTCATGAAGTTCATAGTCCAGCTATCTTCTCACAACCCAGTGACTGTTGAAATGCTGGTCTTGTCTTCGAATTCTCTATTTCAGCTCATCACAGGCCTTTGAAGACATGATTTATGCTTCTTAATACCCCCGGGAAGTTAAGTATTTTTATATTTATTGCATGGAAGAGCGTACTGTGTTTGCTTGCCTGTTCTAAAATCAGTTTGGCTAGAAAAGGACCTGAGCATTCTGACCTCAGCTGTGTATCCCAACCAGGAGTCTGCACTTGAGAGACGGGAATCAGTATCTTGCCCAGAGACTGCTTCATTCCAGGGACTTGGGGGAAGAACAGGTGTGGGAGGCAGCACTCAAACAATGCTGAGTTTTCTCTAACAAACAGGCCTGGATCCCTCCATCCAGGGCTCTGCTTGGTGACCAGCCAAGTGTCTTTCAGCTCCTGCAGACTTGGAGGCAGTTCTTCAGCACCTATCCTATCATGCTGGTCACCATCCCGACTGGTGTCCCAACTGTGAGCCTGAGCAGCTCCGAGTCCAGGTTCTGTCCTAAGCATGTCAGTGATCTTTCATTCCCCAGTTCTTTTTATCTGTGTATTGACACATAAATCATAACCACTGGGAGGGCAGACAGCTCAGCAGTGACGGCGCTTGTTGCCAGCACTAATCACCTGATCTTGAGCTCCAAGACTTACATGGTAGGAGGAGAGAAATGCCCCCTGCAGGTTGGCCTCTGACCTCCACATACACACTGTCACATGCACATCACCACACATATCTTATGATGAATGCATAACACAATAAAAACGTTTTTTTAAAACATGAGTTTAGCTGCCCAGTAACTGTTGTCTGTTTTCCCTAAGTGCACCTGCCCATTCCTGAGCTGCCTTTCCTGCAGTCCTTGGGCTATCATACTCAGCCATCTTTATCAAGTCAGAGGGAGGGCATACATTAAGAAAATATCTAAGCCAAGTGGTGGTGACACACACCTTTAATCCCAGCCTTCAGGAGGCAGAGGCAGAGGCAGGTGGATCTCTGAGTTTGAGGCTAAACTGGTCTACAAAGTGAGTTCCAGGACAGCCAGGGCTACACAGAGAAACCCTGTCTCAAAAAAGAGGAAGGAAGAATGAAAGAAAAAAGAAAATATCTAAAATTAACAATAGTCTATTACAGGGATCAGGAGAGTAGCTCAGTGTTAGAATACTTGCCTAGTATACACAAAGCCCTGAGTTTAAGCCTCACTCTTGCAAAGTACTAATAATGATGACAAGGCATTGTATATCTAAAGTTTGAGGTGGCAGATATATTTATTATTTTGAGTTTATCCCTATCTGATAGGCATAGGGATCACAGCACCACATGGACCACATCATCACATGTCATTAGTACATGTCAAATGAAAAAAATTGCAAGTATTTTACCAGTTGATAGAACATTTTCAGATCCATGCTATGCACTTGACTGCAAGGCCTCTTTGTCTTTAAGAATCGCTGGACCAGAATCACAGTTCCTCTGGTCACTTCTGAAGGGTTCTTTCCCCACTTTTATATACCACTCAACTCTTAAACTTCATTTTTAGTTTTACATTGTTTTAATTGCCTATGTCTTTATTTACTGCATATAACATGTTTGAAATATGTATACATTGTGACTATGTAATATATAATAGATCAAGCTAATTAACATTCACTGCTTCACAGTGTTAAACTGTTAAACTGTTAAACTGTTAAACTGTTTTCTTGTTGCATGATTTTTATACTTCGAAAAGACTTTGGTTGTTTTCTTATTATATAGACGATGAAGATAAAATCCTTTAGGATATTATTTAAGGCCCTTAAAATCCAACCCTGGTTTTCTTCTAGCATGTAAGCTGCTCTTTAAAAAGAGTTCCACACGTGTCTTTTCTTACCTATTACTGCCCTAGGCGGTGTTAGTGGTGAGCATCAGGTCGGTCGGTCCCCTGTGACTACAGCAATCCATTTCACAGCTCTCCCACTCTGACGGGCTGGTAGGGAACTGGAATGTTTTCACAATGCAGATAAATAGTCAGAGGCAGCATGCAGCCCATCGAGCATAGCCAGCTTCACGGGGTGAGGTCTGGTCTCTGCAGGACTCTGTCCCTGTTTCCTCTCATCTGCATGCTCTGATTGGGGTCCTCGCCTATCTTCACAGCTGACAGGTCCCAATCCCGTCCGTGGCTGCAGCCTTGCATATAGCTCTCTGTGCTTCTAGCCATGATTTCCAAATCCCCATGTTCGGCTTTACTCAGCATCTGCACCTTGCTTTGTCTGAGAGACAGCACCATCATTTGGCTGTCATCTTTCCTCATGAAACTCTTCTGCACCGTCTTGACAGAGTCGGCCCCTTCCTCGACCACCCCATAATGTGCTAGACAGCAACTGAAAGGTGTCGTCATTTTGGAGTGCCTCCTTTTAGCATCTGTGTGCCCTGCCACCAGGAACTTGGTGCATTCCTTAGAAAAAGGGGCTAAGTTGGTTGGGTTTTATATATCTCTATCTATCTATGTAATATCTACCTACCTACCTACCTACCTATATCTATATCTGTATATCTTTTATCCACACCTGAAGGCTTATGCATACATAAAGCATGCCATCTAGTGAGTTTGAACATAATTGTATACCCACAAACCCGTCACTACTCCCTACTGAAAGAAGCTAAAGTGATTCACTTTTCTCCTCAGCAGTGCTAACTATTTTGGTGGGGTGAATGAATGTGCAGCAAGTGGCACTGTGAACTGAAGGTGCTGAGAAAGACTTGTGATGGAGGATTTTTGTGTGCACTTGTGTGCAGTGCTAGGATTAAACCCGAGGCCTTACACATGCTAGGCAAGCACTCTGCCACCGAGCTACAGCCCCAGCTGTGCTAGAGGATCCTTGACTTCATCCAAAACTAGTGACCTAGAAGCTTTGTTTGCAGTGGCAAACACTCACAAGAAAGCTATGGGGTGAACATGACTGTTTCTATTCCGTAGATCCAGGGGAGCGTTTGAGTATGGTTGCACAATCAACAGCGAAGTCATGGTTTCAGCCCAGACCTGTCTAGAGTCCAAGCTCGTGCCTTGTCCACCTTGTCAAGATGCTGGTGTCAAAGAATCCACCTTCAGAGTTCTTTGGCAGGATAGTGCTTGTGATATAAAGCACTGGGGAGCCCACAGAGGAAGCCTGTGGTTTTGTCGGAGACTAGAGCTATTTTCACACCTGGTTTCCTGACTACACCCTTCCTTGTGTGGCCTTACTCTTGTTTGATTCACAAGGAAAACTTGTGGATCTTGAGTGAACTCGCTCAACTTTCTTGTCCTCAGCCTCCCGGGTATCCCAAGGAAGAGAATGTTTGAAACCACACCTGACCCATAAACAATGTATCCCGAAGGTAACAGTGTTACCATTGCAGTATGTAAACCTTTAGCTAATAAAAATCAAAGCAGTCTAATTTGGAAAGTATACAGGAGGTTAAAGGGAAAGCTTGTAAATGTTTTCAAAGTCTCTGCATTTAATTCTATCACCAGCTAGCAAAATAAATAGTCCAGCTGCCAGCGCTGCAGCAGACACGTGTTGGAAATGAAATGTTAACAGTTTAAAGGCAGTGGCCATTAGAAATCAAAAGGAACATGAAGTCCACTTTCTGGTTTATGAGAAACAAGGTGAAAGTTCCCCAAACACGCCTGTGGTAACTACATTCGAAACTGCTTCCTCGTCTTCTATTTAGTGACTAATAGTGTGGTAAATAAGCCCTTGTGGGGCTTTGTTTCTCTGTTTAGATGCAAGATTTCGAGGTCAGTGGGGAGCCGAGGTCAGGAGATGTTAAATTCTACCTTTCCATGTGTCCGAGCTGCTCACCGTGGATGGCAAGCTGCATGCCAGACTCTTTCTGAGGAATGGGAGGTTACTTGCAATAATGTGCGAAGATTGACCTGAAACATTTAGCCAGCACATCTGCTTGCAGGCACTGGCCTTATGTGAGGAAGTTCTGCTGGAATTAATTAACTCTGTTTGGGACTCTGAAATGTTTGCTCCACATCTTGTTTTATCATAATAAGACTTATAAAATGAAAAGGAAATTCTTTATTTTTCTTTGAGAACTAAAAACAACAAAAAAAACCAAACAAACCAAAAAACAGCCAAGTGAAAAAAGAATCTGCGTTGCAGTGTCTCTTGTGTTAAAGCCTTGGGAATAATAAACATAAGAATTAGAACTTATTCTTTCAACCATTTCTTTCTAACTGGAAATTATGGTGAAATTGTATGTCTTTTTGTCTGTTCCTGCATTTGAGAGAACATTTAGTTGTATTGTTGGGGAGTTAAGAGCTTGAACAGAGAGGGGACTACTGTGTGCCAAGGGACTTGGAGTGCTGGGGGACATTGTGTGAACCCACATACAATCCTGGGAAAGTTCCTGCTTGAAGAGAGGGAAGGAAGGCGCTTTCTGAGACACTTGGGCAAACATGGTGTCTTAGTCGCTTTTCTTACTGCTGGTATGAACTGGCCTAACAAGAAACAACATATGGAAGGGTTTATTTTATTTAGCTCACCATTTGAGAGGCGCAGTCCGTCATGGTGAGAAGGGTGTGGTGGCCAGAACGCGGGGCAGCTGGTCACACATTGTGCCTGCAGCTATGAATGGAGAGAGGGAGATGGATGCTGGTGTTTTTGCCTTTCCATTTCCCCTTTGTGTTCATTCTAGGGCCCCAGTACATAGGATGGTGCCACCCACATTCAGGGTGGGTCTTCCTCCTGAAGGTGGGAAATCCCTGTAGAAATAGAGCCAAAGGTGTGACTCCTGTGTGATTTTAAATCTAGTCAAGTTGTCAGTGGAGAGTAGCCATCAGAATGCCTCCATCAATAGTGCTTGTGGTCCAGCACTGTGTACTGATACCAAAACATTTGATGTCACAGTACAATGTTGACTCGGTAAATAAGTCCGCTTTCTCGCTCTTCTCAGCTAATAAAACTGGGGAGCTCAGCTTCCAGGGTTCTGTCAGAGTCAGCTTCGTCATAGGTGCTTTCACTTTCCCTTAAATTTGGCCACCCCCTGAAATGCTCAGCAGTTCATCATTGATGGAAACCAAAGCCATGTAACCCCAATGTGCATTGCTAGATGAGACTGCAAATGGAACATTTCATCTCATGTATGCAGTAGTGGAGACCGGTTCTGAAGATAGTAACTGAAGGGTGTGCTCCCAGTGTAACTGAAGGGTGTGCTCACAGTCACAGGCGCCGGCCAGAGAGGCAGATTATAGAGAAGGAGAGTACGGTGGAGATTACTACTGGCTGGGAATGAGGGAACATGGGGAGTTATGGAGGTTAGATGAGTTTCTCAGGAGATGGAAAGGCTTTGGAAGGATAGCGATGGTTGGTCATACAGCAACATGAATTTATTATTGCCACCAAGTTGTGCATTTTTAAAGGTGTCAAATTCACTATAAATAAAAGAATAATATACCAAAATGATTTGATTATATACTTTTGGCAGGCTGGTAGTATGTAAGTGATATCCACTAAACATATTTAAAAATAAAAAACACTGTATTCAGAAAGCAGAATGTTGTGGTTAACTGGAAGTTCTGGATAAATGACGGTCAGTAGGTTTGCACTGAAATTGACAGTCAAAAGTACCATTTCATGAATATGGCTATGAACTTGAAAACAGTTTTGTTCTTTGGATTGCATATCCTGAGTTATGTATTTTTCTTTTTTGACTTTTTTAAGAAAAGAAAAAACATCTTTTTTTATTATACATACCAATCCAAGTTCCCACTCCCTCCCCTCCTCCATTCCCTCCACACACCCTCCCACC
>LOJH01014034.1:0-24407 GCA_001685095.1 Ellobius talpinus | reverse complement strand
AGGATGGTCTGAATTTTTACTGTAGATGGGTCAACTGAGGATGGTCTGAATTTTGTGGTTGTAGATTTTCAGTAGTAGCCTTTATCTAAAAATAAAAATAAAAAAGTTTTGATGAAGGGTGAGGGCTATATTTAGCTTTGGATAGAGGATAAATATTTAGAATGCAGTTATGGATTGCCTGGTTTATAAAAGTGGCAGAAATAAGTTCTCCACTAGGGTCCATGACCACTACATGTAAAAAAATACAGAAAGTTATAGTTGAATTTTTTGGGGGGGGTTGAGACGGGGTTTCTCTGTAGCTTTGGAGCCTGTCCTGGAACTAGCTTTTGTAGACCAGGCTGACCTTGAACTCAGACAGATCTGCCTGCCTCTGCCTCCCGAGTGCTGAGATTAAAGGCATGCCTCACCACCGCCCAGCTAGTTGAAATTTTTAATGAAAAACTTTAATTAAAGGCAAAAACATCGTTTATAGTTTGTTAAAATACATTTTAACTGTTATTTTTCTACATCCTTTTTAAATAGTAATATATATTATTTTAAAAATCTTTGCTTTACCTCAGTTCACAAAAAGTTTAGGACAGTCTTTTCATAGAAGGATTATAGTTTTAGTTCCTAAGTTAATGTCTGTAGTCCATTTCAAGTTGTTTTTATATGACTAGGTGATGAAGAGTTGAGGTTCATCTATTATATATACATTCCAGTGTGTCCCAGCGTAATTTGGAAAGAGAAAGTTTCTTTTGCTCTCTGGGTTACTGTGGGCTGAGAAATGAAGTAGGGTATCAAAGGAACAGAGAGGAAGTCTGTGAATACAGTGAGGGAGCAAACGGTGTTGAGTGACAATGATGGAGAAGAGGGGAGACCAAATCAGGACAGTCTTGTGAACCTTGGTAAGTTGTATTTTATTCTAAGATCACTTAATTGCCTCGAGGGTTTGAAGCAGACCTTGCATGATCTGATTTACAGTTTTCATGTGTTTAATTCTTCTAACTAGTTCAGTAAACTCACTCTGAAAAAGGTCGCAGCTGACCATGAAATAGTAAACTAACTTTGCTTTGGTTCTACCTTTTCTTCAGTGAGGGATCATTTTGCTTCACAATGCAGTAATTCTAATTAACCTTCTCTTTCTCTTGGAAGGGATTATAAAATGAGGCCAATGCACTTTTTGGATGTTAGCTTATAAGTTGTGACTGCCAGAAGTTTATTTTCCCCCAAGGCTATTAAAATTCTACCTGGTGCTTTATGTCCTTCTGGCTCCCTTCCTTCTGGCTCCCTTCCTTCTGGCTCCCTTCCTTCCTCCACTTTGTTGCCAAGGTAAACGCTGTGCTTGTGCCAATAAGGAAAGACTTAAGAAGACTTCAGTTGTTCGAAATTGCATCACCTCCGTGATTATTACCTGCTTAATTAGAAGTGCATAAAATAAAACAAACATGAAAATCTAAGACAGCATCTTTACACCAAAGAAAATTATCAACAGTATCCTGTTTTTTATTTACATCATACAGCAGCTAGTTATCTATGCCTGGCATATTTTAATTAGCATAATGTTCTCTAGGCTTATTCACATTGTTGCAAATGACAGAGTTTGCTTTTTACAATAAAAGGATAGGATAGTGCTCAATTGTGTGTGTGAGAATGGATGTATCTCTCTCTCTCTCTCTCTGTGTGTATCTAGTTGGACTCAAGACAAGCTCAATAGTAGGGAACTCATGCCTAGTATGACCTAGCCAAACACTGGTAGCTGAAGGGGACACAGACCCTAGAGAAGAACCTGCCACTGCCTTTTCTCCAAACCAATATAACTTCTAACTGTATCCTAAATACTTTGCCTTCATAGTGACAGATAAACATAGCTCTCACCCCTCATCAAAGCAACTTCATTTTGCAACAGATAGAGACTGTTACAGGGATCCACAAATGGTAAAAAATACAGAATACACACACACATATATTGTTGTTAAAATGTGTATATATATATATCTATATCACTCTATGATGTATATATGAATAAGAACATCTTATCATATCTTAAAAATTATTGCTTGTCAAGTCAGGCAGTGAAGACACATGCCTTTAATCCCAGCACTCAGGAGGCCAAGGTAGGTGGATCTCTGTGAGTTCGAGTCCAGCCTTGTCTACAAGAGCTAGTTCCAGGACAGGCTCCAAAGTTACAGAGAAACCCTGTCTCAAAAAACAAACAAGCAAGAGTTATTGCTTATCAGTTAAAACAAAATGGTACTTAATCAATGAAGGAGAAAAAAAGAATGATTGAGGAGGGACAAAAACTTTTTAAATTATGTATTCAAACTAGATAGAAAGGTAAATTTTTGGTAGAAAATGAAGAATGAAGAGACATTTGCTGTCTCTATATACCCAAGCTGTATGCTTGTAGCCAACAAATATCTGTATTTGCTGAAACTGCGTTATTGTGACTGATTCCAGAGTAGCGGTTTAAAACCATTCTAGAGATGAGGAAAGCTGGAGGTCCTGTGCACTTGACCGCAGTGCTATATCTGGGTCATTTCTAGTTTAAAATGGCAAAAGGGAACCATGTGGATGATGTAGATATTTCATATTTTATTGAGAGAGGTGCCTAAGATGTACAACTCAATGCTTTTCATGTGAAACTTCTAAGATATATGTGTGTTTAATTAGACGAAAGTTATACCTCACCTATTAATAAATAACATGATTTCCTTATAGTGAAAACTGAATAATACTGTATTGCAATAATCCACTGAATATGAAAATAAATAAGTAGATTTTTATTGGTCTCTCTGACCTGGGGCTCTCTCTAAGAGCCTAACACAAAGGCAGCCAGCATTTGAAAGGAGACTTAGTTTCCCCCTTCAGCTTCTCCCTCTTAGATTCAGGAACCTTTCCAGGTGCCCAGCCTATTGGGCTGGTGTGGCAAAAGAACTACTTGCCTTGGTTCAACCCCCTAATGATTTCTGAAAGCCACCAAACCATACCTAACCTTGGGACTCTTCTTAGCCACTCACATGACCCCAGTAAGAAAATTGGTCTCCATGAGTCTATCCCCTTGAAAATTCCTCACACTACCTAAGCCACTACCCAACTTCAGGCCTCTGGACAGGTGGGATACAAACATATACCAAAAGGAAGCCAACGCCTAGTTCCAGATACCCAGGTTCCATTACAAAAACACGAACATTTTTTAAAAAGATAGTTTATCACCCCCAAATATCAACTCCACTGTAATGGTACCTAATGAGAACAACTTAGATGAAGCCCATGGCACTTAATTCAAAACAGTAATTATAAATATGCTCAAGGAGTTCAGGGAATCCAAAGAGGACACAAACATCCAAATGAACTTAAAGAGGACAGGAACAAACATGTTAATGAATCCCAAGAAAACACAAACAGTTGAATGAAATAGTCAAGACCATTCAAGATATGAAAATTGAATTCAACAGAGATAGAAATACTGGAGAAAACCCAAAATGAAGTAAAGTTGGAAATGAGAAATCTCATTTAGTCAAAGAAAAAGTCAATGAAAAACTCCCTCAACAGAATGGATCAGGTTGAAGATAGATTATCAGGGCTTGAGAACAAAGCAGGGGAATTGTATCATTCAATCAAAGAAAATGATTTAGAAGAAAACTCATGAAAGCAATATGCAGGAACTTTTAGATACCATGTAAAGACAAAAACCAGTGAATTATAGAAATGGAATAAAGAGAAGAATTCAAAGTTAAAGGCATAGAATATAGTCTGCAACATAAAATGATAGAAGTAAATTCCCCAAATCTGGGGAAGGATGTGGCCATTCAGGTACAAGAAACACATAGAACGTTAAGTGGAACTAGAAAAGAAACTCCCCATGCCATATTATACTAAAAATGTTAAATATATAGAACAAAGGAAGGGTCTTGGAAGGTGTAAGAGAGAAGGTCTAAGTCACATATAAAGGCAGTCCTGTCAGAATAACAGAAGTCTCAACAGAAACCCTAGAAGCCAGAAGAGCTGGACACCATGTTTCAAGTTATGAAAAATGACAAATATTAACCCAAACTACTTTACCTAGCAAAACTGTCAATCATAATTGGAGGAAGAAGAAAACCTTTCTAGGATTAAAATCAGGTGAAAAGAATCTATGAGCACCAAATCAGCCCCACGGAGAAGGATTGGCATAATCACAAGGCTATGGGGGAAAATAAATTACTCTGGGACCAAGAGCACTGATTAGGCACATATCTATGGTAATTCTGAATATTAATTACTGTAATCCCCCGATCAAATTATATAAATTAGCTGTTTGGATTACAAACAGGATCCAATTTATTGTTGCTTGCAAGAAACATACCTGATCAATAACTGTCAATACTTTAGAGTTAAAGGGAGTATGTATTGCAAAATAATACCAGGACCCAAACAAGCAGGAATTGCTACTCCAATATCATACAAAATAGTCTTCAAGCTAAAGTTAATGAGAAGAGATAAAGAAGAGACCACATTCTGATCAAGGAAACCAAGAGGCCATTATAAATCTAAACATATATACATCAAACTCAGATGTACCCAATTTCATACAACAAATAATACTAGATGTGAAGCCACAGATTAACATCAACACAGTGTAATAGTATGTGACTTCAATGCCTCACTTTCCCCAATGGATAGGTTATCCAAAGAGAAAGATAGAGAACATCAGAGCTAAGTATCATCATGGACCAAAAGCACCGACCAAGATCTAAAGACTATTCCACCAAAACACTATTCTTGGTAGTTTGTAGTTTATTCTCTAAAATAAACCAGATGTGGGAAACAAAATCCCAATAAATTTAGAAAAATTGAAGTAGCTCCACGTATTTTATCTGACAACAATAGAACAAACTTAAAAATCAATAGAAAAAGAAACTCCAAAATGTAGACAAGTTCAATGAAATTAAATAGCACACTGTTTAATGATGAATAAGTCATGGAAAAAAATCAAGAATGAAATAAAAAATACTGGAAGCATGTGAAAATGAAACTACAACATACATAACTGAAGTCATAAGACAGAAATTAATTCCTGTACATTGTATTACACCACAAAATCAGAATGAGCTCAAATAAATAACTTAGTGATATAGCTTAAGAGTTTGAAAAAATAAGAATAAAAACCAACCCATAAATAGTAGATGGTAAAAAATAATAAAAGCAGCATAGTAATGGTAAAAAAACACATGAGAAATCAGTGCAATATAATAGAAAAGGCAAATTTAAGTACACATAATGATAACCACCTGATTGTTGATAAAGTGGTCAATACACAAAGACAGCATCTTCAACAATTAGTGTTTAGAAAACTGGATGTCTACATGTATAGGAATGAAACCACACCACACCTCTCACTCAGCATAAGACCCAAAACTGAAATAAATGAGTGCAGGGACTATATTGCAATATATGGGCACAGATAGATTTCTAAATAGAACTGTGGTTACTTAGGAAACAAGCCCAACAGTTGACAAATGGGACTTCATGAAACTAGATGAGACTTCATTTAACTTCTGTACAACAGAAGAAAGCCAACAAAGACATAGTGCACAGAAGTGAGAAAAAAACTGGGTGGGTTATACATATGACAGAGGATTGATACTCAGAATACATAATGAGTTTAAAAATTAAACATCAGAAAAACAATCCAGTTAAAAGCAGGCTATAGATCTGAACAGAGAATGTTCAGGTGAAGAAATACAGTTGGTGGTTAATAAATACTTTAAAAAGTTTTCAACAGCACAGACCATCACAGAAACTCAAGTTAAAACTACTTGGATATCCCATCTCACTCAAGTCTTATGGCCATCATCATGAAATCAAATGACAAAAGATGTTGGTAGGGATGTGGGGAAAGAGGTACCCTTAGTCAGTACTGATGGGATTGCAAACCTGTGCAGCTACTATGGAAATTAGTGTGGAAATTCCTCAAAATCCCATAAATAGAAGTAGATATACCTCTCTTGAACATATACCTAAAACAATCTATATACTTTTACAGAGATACCTGGTCATCAATATTCATAATCTACTTTTAATTCACAATAGCTAGGAAACAGGATGAGTCTAGATACCTATCAGCTGATGAAAATGTGATACATATACACAATGGAATTTATTCAGGTATAAAGAAAAATGAAATAATGAAGTTTGTAGACAAATGGATGGAACTAAAAAATGACCTGAGTGAGGTAATACAGACACAGAAAAACAGGTGCTATATATTTGCTCTTGTATATGAACCCTGTCTTCAAATCTGTAAATTTTGTGTGTTCCTATACAATCTAGAGTTATTTTAGAAGGAAAAACTAGAAAGAAGTCCTAGGAGGTACCACAAATGGAATTTATAATGAAATACAATTTATATAAATGTAGAGAGGGGAAAAACCTAGAGAAAAATGGTTTAAGTGAGGAGATGTAGGGGAAGAGTAACAAAAATGAAAGAGATATGCAAAAGCAATCTGGACCCAGTTGGGGTCTGTGTTGGTGTCTCATGTTGTCCACAAAGACCAGATGGATGCTGGGAGCCTAGGATATAACTTGTGGCTATGTTTGTGTCTGAGGGCCATGCCGCCACCAATGCCATGCCTTTCTGAGTGGCCTACACTATCACCTGGAGCAATGGTGCTGTCTGGCTAAGGACTGCTGCTGAAAGCCTAGCCCAGTTCTATGGCCCTACTACACCCAGGGTCTGTGTTAATGTCCTTATCCCAAGTTACCACCAAAGGCCACATAGATGCCCAGGGTCTATGCTATAACCTGTGGCCATGTCGGTGTCCAAGGGCCATGCTGCCACTGGGGCAATACAGATCTGAGTGATCTGTGCTACCACCAGGGCTGTGGTGACGTGTGTCCCAGAGTGCTGCCTAGGGCCATGTTTGGGTTCGTGGTCCTACAACATCCAGGGTCTGAGTTGTTGTCCATGGCTCCTGTTATCACTGAGGGTGGTGCAGATGCTTGGAATCTAGTCAGTCACCTGAGTCCACAGTGGTGTCTGAGGATCATGCTGCTGCCAGGGCCATACTGATCTGGGTAACTTCTGTTGTCACCAGGGCCATGATGATATCTGCCCCAGCTGCTACTGAGGGTCATGTCTGGGTCCATGATCCTGCTGCAACTGGAAACTGTGTTAATATCCATGGTCTTTGTTACCATATTTCATTTTCTCAGTATGGCATGCCTGTCTTGTTTCTCTCTGTGTCTGCCATTGACTCCTGACTCTGCACTTCTTCCTCCCAGCATTCTCAGTTTGACTCCCCCGCCTAACCTTATCCTGATTAGTTATTGGCCAGTCAGCTTCTTTATTAAACCAATCTGAGTAACAAATCTTCACAGTGTACAAAAGATTATTCCACAGCATGTTTTAGATTGGGTTTTAAGAGAAATTCTACATTTAGGATAGTTTTGTTGAACAACAGATACTTGGTTAATTTATTTCCAGATTAAAATTCCAGTTTAATTGCAAAAGATATCATTTAAAATATACGTTTGCATTTAAACTACAGAAGTTCTTATTATGCACTTCAACTTTCAGATCTTAAAGCACATGGTAGTTAGGTGAAGAAACGAAGGTGAAATCAAGTTGCTAAAGACCAGTGATAAGTTATACACACATTTCTGCCAACCCATTACTCTGACACTGAGGGAGAATGTCAAGTTCAGGGCCAGTCTAGGGTACACAGTGAATTGCCTTACAATAAATAAAATAACTAAAAATGTAAACTACAATAATAAATATAAACATATAAATAAAAGTTACAAATTTTCTTTCAGTGAATGAATTCTGTTTGATCAGTGTCACCTGTTTGTCACCATAACTAAAATTTGCAGCATATCTCTGTAATTTGTCCAACACTGGATAATATTGGCTGCTCAACGAGACTGTGGTTAATAATTTCAGCATCTCTTCATGTCATTCTCCACCCTTGTTTTGACTTCCACATTAATCTAAATTTCATTTTAAAGTTTCCAAAGTAATAGTATTTGCTGAAAACACATTGCTAGAATGGAGGTAGAATCTTTTTTATATTTTTTTAAAAAAGAAAAAAACCCCAAAGCATCTAGAAATTATGATAGAAAAATGGAGACTGGATTGATAAGCAAGTATTGAGCCCCAACCTCCCTGGGGGTGGCTGAAAACAGAAGCAGAGCCCGTGATTTTTGACAGATTCATAAAAGAGCAGGCGATAAGGGTTTTTCTAGCAAGGCGGGAAGGAAGACTCGCGTACTAAGTTAGGATACCTATGGGAATGAGAGCTTGAGCTAGAAAGTCATCTCCCTATGAAAGAGACAAAATGAAACAACAACAAAAATCTTAGTCCTTGGGGTCTTGAAAATCCAGAATTTGAGTCTCTCCACTCATTTATTCAGGGTTTAAATATTTTTCTACACCTGTGCAGTTCAAGAAAAGCACTAGGGCTAGAGAGATGGCTCAGTGGATGAAGTGCTTGCTGTTCAAATATAAGGACTTGAGTTTGAATTCTAGCACACCCTATCTGACTGATGACTTGCATCTGTAATCCCAGATTCACAAGCAAATATATGTGTATATATAGATATATACACACACATACATATACATTCAATCACCTGGGCCTTGTGGTATAGGCCTGTCACTCCAGTTACTCAGGAGGCTGAGATATAAGGATAACAAGTTCAAAGACAGTCTGGGCTACAGGATGAACTTAAGGCCAGCCTGGTCATGTTAGTGAACCTATGTCTCAAAACCAAAGGTACAGAAGGATTAGTAAGGTATGTTTTACTAGTTGCTAGTTCACTAGCATGTGTGATGCCCTAAGTTCAACCATTGATACCATCTCTAGAAAAAGAAGCAAAAGAAAATGTATTCAACTGAATTTCTTAAAAGTATTAGACACCATGCTAGATATTGCAAATAAATATAAAATTGAACATAAAAGATATTCTTGGCATTGTAGACCCTTAAAATCTACCTAGGAAATAAAACATTAAGTCATTAGTTAAATGCTGTGTAATGCTTTTCTGTGCACTGTGAATATATGTTGCTCTCATTGGTGGATAAAGTTGCTTTGGCCTATGGCAAGGCAGGATAGAGCCAGGTGGGAAAGACAGCCCAGACAGTCACCAAGGGAGCAAGACAAGCAGAAAATGATGTAAGAGCTATGGACTACATGGCAAAGCATAGATAAGAAATATGGGTGAATTTAAATGTAAGAACTAGCTAGTAATAAGCCTGAGCCATCGGCCAAGCTCTTATAAGTGTTATTAAGCCTCTGAGTGATTGATTATTCCAGCACTGGTGGGTGAGAGAGAAACCTCTATTTACATTTGGTGCTCCAACACCATGCATGTACATCCACATAGAACCCGAGAAAGACATAAAAAATCTTAAAAAAATGGAGCCAAGAGCAGCTTCAGAGTTCATGTCTCTCATTGTAGGCTGGTACAGAACTGTGTCCCCTGGCTACAACAGGTTTGAGCTGCAGTATGGCAAACTGCTGCAGTCTCTCACAATCATAGTACACAGAGTCTCCTCTCAGCTGCTGCCTGCTGACTTGAGGGCACAGCTGCCTCAGGCTTGAAAGCACAGCCACAGGCCTAAAAACACAACTGTATGCCAATTACTTAGCGCAGCTTCCAGAGTTGGGACAGTGAGCATGACTCTTGTTGGTACCTCTGCCATGTTTGAAAGCCAAGGTAGGGTGGAGTCAGCAAGCCAAAGTTGTCACTTTGGTCCTAGCCATGCCCACTTAGCTGTTTAAATCAGTGGTCAGGAAAGGATTATGGATACTCAATAAAGACAAATTCAGACAAAATAAACCTACAAATGTGTAGCAGTAGGCCACTTGTTTGTCCCGGCTGCCCAGAACCAAAATAACCACACAAAAACTATATTAATTAAAACACTGCTTGGCCCATTAGCTATAGCTTCTTATTGGCTAAATCTTACATCTTAATTTAGCCCATTTCTATTAATCTGTATATCACCATGAAGTTGTGGCCTACCAGCAAAGTTTCAGCAAGTCTATCTCTAGCGGCAGTTCCATTGCATCTCTCTGACTCCACCCTCCTTTCTCCCAGCATTCAGTTCTGTCTTCCCTGCCTACATAAGTTCTGCCCTATCNAAAACACTGCTTGGCCCATTAGCTATAGCTTCTTATTGGCTAAATCTTACATCTTAATTTAGCCCATTTCTATTAATCTGTATATCACCATGAAGTTGTGGCCTACCAGCAAAGTTTCAGCAAGTCTATCTCTAGCGGCAGTTCCATTGCATCTCTCTGACTCCACCCTCCTTTCTCCCAGCATTCAGTTCTGTCTTCCCTGCCTACATAAGTTCTGCCCTATCAACAGGCCAAGGCAGTTTCTTTACTCATTAACCAATAAAAGAAACACATAGAAAGAAGAACCTCCCACCCCACAAATGGGTCACAGTGTGTCTGATAAATGTGCATAGGTTTGGGAGAGAAGATAAAGGATAGACACAGTCATATATTAAAAGAGTGCACTAAAGATAATAAAATGAAGTTCTTAAAAATAGAGTAATAAAAATTATAAGAAGTCACATAAAGATAGAAAATATGCAGAGAGTTTGGATTATGTCTATTATCATGTTTTCTTTCAATTTTCTGACTATTAATGAGCTAACTGATGAAAGATATTTAATTATGGGGGCTGCTATATTAAACCAATATATGTATTTTAAAGGTATCTTGACTTCAAAATTTGGGTCTAAGGATATGTTGCTTTGGAAAATAGGTTCTGATTTTGTTTCCACAAAAGATGAAAAGCTATGGATTTCTTCCAGGCTAATATGGTTTTGTTCAAGTAAGATCCCTGAGAGGTCCCTGATGGTAGCTATAGCCCAGGTGATCCAACATCCAGAACTGCTTCAAGGAAACTGGTTGAGATAATGTAGCCTCACAGACTACTACTGCCAAGATTTAAAATAAAATAATTCTAAATTTTCTCAGGAGCCACATAAGATTAACGCTGCCCCAATCAGCAGGAGATAGTATAGAAAATTATGCCCAAATTCTCAAAATATTTTTTATAAATTTTTGTTTTCATTTAAGGTGGGTTGGTTATAAGTAATTAATGATCATAGTCAATCTCTTTCTAAAGAAGAAACGGGGATATGAAATAGAACTGATGGGGAAATGGTAGACTACTATGATAAAAGGGATAGATTATTGAATCTACTATAATCCAAAAAACAACTGTTAATATCAAAATACTTTACATTTGTATAGATTTTAGTTGATTGATACAAATTTAAAGTCAATTTTGTTATACTATATATATATGTTCTTGTTCAAGATATTATGTTTATGCAGCTCATTTAAAATGTAATA
Source organism: Ellobius talpinus (assembly GCA_001685095.1). Lineage (NCBI taxonomy): Eukaryota > Metazoa > Chordata > Mammalia > Rodentia > Cricetidae > Ellobius > Ellobius talpinus. Next base: position 13,068 of record LOJH01014034.1, on the reverse strand, counting down.
TATAATTAAAATATAGACTAATAGTCATCTATAATAGTCAAACACATAGCCATATTAGTTAGGGTTTTTAGGTATATAAAGATTTAATTTGATAGATGATATTCAAACACTTCAAAAACCTAGAGAATATGGCATTTAAAATGTGACTTTTCTTGATAGTGAGACACGTCTGCTCCTGGCAGCAGCAATTACTTCAAAGAAGATAATGGGTATCAAAGAAACTCATTATGAAGTTTGCTTTCAATGTGGCAAGGGTAGCTGTTTAGTGAAGAAACTGCTATTGCCTGTACTGCTTGACAGTATTTATAAACTAGACATGCAAGACCCATAGAAAAGTAGGTGCTAAACTTTGCCAAAACAAGGTGGGATGATCCTTCAGGCTTCTGCTTTACAGAAGAAAGTGCCAGACATTCTGCAGGACACAGAGGAAAGCAACTGACAAATGTGCCAATATAGGTGGGACAGTCCTTCAAATTTCCTGTTTCACTGAAAAATCTGATACTCTAGGCCTATTGGATGAAGATAGATGCCTCAGTTAGTCTGAGCAAAGGGACAATAGTCAGTAGTCATTGTGAGACAAAGAGATCTAGTTGTGAAGCAAGGCCTAGTATTGGCATGTCAGGAAGAGAAACATTAGTATTGTATAAGTTAGTATTTTCCCCCTTGGGTTAATATGTCATAGCTTCTGTTTAACTGTTTCATATATTGACATTTTCAGAGCACTAATACTTTGAAGTATAACTGTGGTTACTATCTATGAGAATGCATTGCTTTAGTATGTCATGTTTTCCAAACTACTCTGAAGAATTTAGCCTTACTGAATAATATTTATTAAATATATAATCTGAAGAACATGTGAGTAAAAAAAACTCAGTATGTAATTGCTTATTTATACACAAGAGCAACTTACAATTGAGATGTCAGCCCTGTAATCATATGCCTTTGGGTAGAACATATTGCTAAAAATTGGTTCTCTGTAGTTCTGAGACTGAATATTTCAAGATATCATATAAAATAACCTGCCATTGTATACAGATTTAAAAAGAGAGAGAGAGTCAGATACAATAAGACCATGAAAACAGATGGATCTAGGTGTCCATTATTGACCTGTAACTGCAATCTGGCCTTTGCCTGAAGTCTTGATCTCACAAAGGCAAATTCACTTCTATTACCAGGACCTTTATGGTATTTATTAGACGTAGTCAACACTGAGAGAAAAAGGTTGCAATTTGGTACATGTAATTCAAAAGAATTTCTTCAAGACTTCCTCGAGGTAATATAAGGAAGTTCCTTTGATTTCTACCTTAAAAGAAAATTGGATCTTGAATTTAGCTCTGCAGAAACATAATCTTTAAAAGTATCACAAATAAAACAGTCATACTGCCCGAGGACTCTTGCCTATTGTTCTAGCAGATTGCACTCAGTATACTATGGAAAATGAAACACTCCTACATCTATCTGTCTCAAAAATTGCCCCAAGAAGGAAATCCACTATCTCCACAATTATTTTGAATTGGAAGTATAGAACAATGCTTTCAGACAGACAAGGAAGCAGGGCCAAAAGAATAGAAAAAAATTAAAGAAATAGAACTTTTCTACATGCTATTAATGAAGTAACGTTCTTGGAAAACCCAAATCAATAATGAACATGCATAAATTACATGAGATAACAGGATATGAGTGTGATGTCCAAAAATTAATAATCTCATGGATACAAATACTTTCTAGTTAGGAAACATAGTAGAAAAACTCAGTAAAAATTTTGATATATATTTTAATTATTTATAATAAACAGATATGCTAAATATATTTAAGAGAATACTTAAAATAGATCTGAAAAGTACAAAAGTAAATTTTAATTAATAGAAAGAAATTATTCATTTTTGGAATGACTCAATATAAAAGCTTATTTCTCCTCAAGTTAATATAACAGACACAGCAATAAAATCCATGTTCAATAGTTGCATAAATTGATTATAAAGTTCATACTGAAAAATTAACTTACAAGAACAGCTTAGAAAGTTCATGCTGAAACAGAAGAGTAATTAGATTTTATCAATTTTTAAAGCTAGAAGAACTTCTGTATTTAAATTGGTAGCTGTAGTTCAGTTGTGGATGAATCATTTATGTCAACCTCACTCCATCCAAAGCTCTAGGAACATCTTAGAAGAGGGACTGGAAAGAGTATGAATCAGCCAATAGGTGAAGAGCTCTGAAATGCTGACCTCTAGACATGGCGTGACTGTTGCATACATTAATCACCAAAGCTGTGGTTACCTGCACAAGATCTGGACAAGATCAAGCCATTCGAAATCCCAGCATGACGGATGGAGCAGAGACATGGGGTCCTCCACTGTAACTCCCTTTAGAAGAGCTATTGGCAGTTAATGGTTGCTGAGGGAGGGACAGTTCTTCTCTTTGGTGATGTGACTACCAGTAGGTTAGCCATGCCTCAGTGTATGGCTAACCCACACCCATGTAGCAATAAATAGACTCAGGGCCTTATTCAGAATCAAGACAATATGAGAGGATATGAAGTTGCAAGTGGGATGGGACAGGAAATACTAAGGAGGGCTTGAAGGGAGATAGTGGTAGGTAGATATAACTAAAATGCTTTGTATAAATATGAAAATTTTAAGAAATATATAAAATATTTACTTATTTAGTTAGGTTTCTTATTTATTTGTTTTCAGACAGGGTCTTTTTATATAGTCCTTATTCTGGAACTCACTATATGGACCAGGCTGTCCTTGAACTCAAAAGATCTGCTTTCCTCTACCTCCAGAGTTCTATTATTAAAGGCATATGCCAACATTCCCAGTACTATTTAAAACAAAATAAAATCACACTTTTGTAAGAAAAGCATCAGTAAAAGAAATAACTTTTAATTTGAAATTTTAATTTTAAAAATAAAATTACCTACATATAGAGATTTAAAATAAAAGTACAATCTCAAATCATCTGGAAAAGCATGAACATTTAAGTAAGTTATGTTGGAACAAGTAGGAGTCTACCCATACTTCATATCTACACTAGACTACACTGGAGTTATTAAAATGGGCCAGAAATCTAATACTGAGAACTACAACTGGCAGAGAACTACTGGATCCTTAAGTAACCTGTGAATGAGTTATGACCCAAATTCTAGAGCCATTATAAGATTGATACATTTAAGGTCATTAGAAATACTTGAGTGACCAAAACCACTATGTCTTAGTCACTGTTTTATTACTGTGAAGAGACACAATGACCAAGGTAACCATTATAAAAAAGAAAAGCATTTAATTGGGGTCGTGCTTATAGTTTTAGAGGGTTAGTCCATGATCGTTATAGGGAAGCAGAAAGACATGGCTCAGGAGCAGTAGCTTACATCCTGGTCACAGGCATCAGGCAGAGAAAGACTGAGGCTGGCATGGGCTTTTGAATCCTCAAAGCCCACCCCAGCAACATACCTCTTCTAAAAAGGACACACCTACCCAACAAGGACACACCTACCCAACAAGGACACACCTCCTCCAACAGGTACATACCTAGTGCAACAAGATCGCACTTCCTGATCCTTTCAAACAGTTCATCAACAAGGGACTAAACAGGCAAGTATCAGGGCAATTCTCCTTCAAACCACTGTGCTCTATTAACAAAATCAAATGACAGATATGAAGAAAACATTTGCTACACTCAAATATTTCCAGACACCAGGCGACCAAGACTTTTACTAAGCAGCACGTTAGTTTTCCATAGACAATTCTAAGACTGTCCTCTCATCTTTAATTTTTTTAAAATGGATCTCTTAAAAAATATTAACAATGTAACAAAATGAGGAATAGTTACAATCCCTTCACAGAAAAGGCATGAGGATCCCAAATATATAATTAATAACATCTGGCATAATAAGAAAAATGAAAATTTAAAACTTCATTGGGATTCCATTTTTGGTGATATACCTACAGTTTGCATATAAGGCTATGAGTTATGAATTCTCAAATATTGTTGATGAGAATGTCAATGCTCCAACCTCTGGGGAAGATATTTGGCATTCTGTAGCAACACTACATATGCATTTACCCTCAATCCAGCAGCAATTCCCACCTGTGGGAATTTAACTTGAAGACTCATTTCCACAAATGTGAGGATGGAAAAGAGCCAGCAACATAGGCAGAAGGTTATTCACTGAAGGATTATTTATAATAGCAAACTGTTGGAAACAGCCCAATTGCCCAACCACCAGCAACTGGTAGAATAAATTATGGAGCATTCATACATGGAATGCTATTCACTCTAAAAAAATATAGATTGGGGAAAGTTCTATAAATTGATATGAAGTGGTTTCCAGGATGCAGTGCAATTTGGAAAAAGTATCCCTATATATTATATAATCTTTTAAAAGATTTATTTGTATTATTTTTATTTGTGTGTGTGTGTGTGAATGCCATGTGTGCAGATACCCATGAAGGCTAGAAGAGAATGTAGGGTCCCTTAGAGAGTAACAGGTGTCTGTGAGATACTGAGTGGGCACTGAAAACTGAGTTTGGGTTTTCTGAAAGAGCAGCAAGTGCTCTTAACCACTTGAACCATTTGTGATATTCTCCATCAGCTGTAGAAAGGAGTGCCATTGATGAGGGGTGAGAGCTACACTATCTAGAGAATGAAGTTAGAGATTACACTGTTTTAGGGAAATGGTAATAACAGGATCTCCTTTAGTGCCCGTGAACTTTCAGACATGAGCAGTTAACTGAATTTACAGTAAATTTGACATAAACTAAATTTGTTGCTATTTATTGCATGTGAATGTCCTTGGGATAATCGTATGGTGTCATGAGTAGAGAGATATTAAAGGTGTGAAGGAAACACTGTTGTTTTGGGTGTTGCAGGGAAAATAACTCAGTATAGGGCCTTGTGATGTGTGTGCCTTGTTCTCTAGTGTGGAGCAGGGGAAGACTTAGGGAGTACAAGAAACAGCAAATGTGGCAATAGCAAGCAGTGGGTGAATCTATAATCCCCACCCCACCCCACCCCTGTGTGTGCAGGTGGTTCTACTCTGTAGAACATCTTAGGATAACTTTACACCATTTGTGTTCACGTGTTAGACAGCAACTTTACCTAGAGAGTGCAAGCTCATGGCCAAATTAAAGAAGTGGAGACAATTTTTTTTTTCTGTTTGTCTGCAGCAGCATCCTCTTCAACCACCTGGATCTCGCTAAGCTGAAAACTGTGGTAGAATAATTCCCTAAAAGTCACGAGGCTTTGTGTCATGCCTCCTAAATGTCTTTACAATACCTCAAGGAGACTGAGGAAAGAGAACTGAGAGATATTAAGACAGGCAAGTTGACAGACAGACCTGTAAACAGACAGACAGGCAGGACTCTTAGATTGGGGCAGTATTTTGTAAGTTCTCAGTTTGCATTGACACAAAATACCTGTGTCTGAACAGTTCTGCTGCGGCAGCAGCTGCTGCTGAACATATCCTTGCCGTTGACTCATCAGTTCTTATCCATTAGTTGTAATGAAACATCACTAAATTAGAGGTTTTCACTTCAGAAAATCTTGAGCTGCTCCATGGCAATTTATGGGGTCTCAGTGGCTTTCCCCCCTGACTTTATTGCCTCATGCATTTGTCTTAAATGCACTCATTACTTCTGCAAATGGCAAATGTGTGACTTGAGGTATCAACACCTATCTATGTCCATGTAATTTATGACCGTGACTACATTCAGGTGTGAGAAGGAGAAGTGAGCCACCCCCTCTTGTAATTAGTAACCTGCTGCCCTTGCCAGTAAGGCGAGGTACTAGCAGAGACAACGTCCTTCCCATTTTTCTCCTACTTTAATTTATTTTCATCTTCTAATTTATTTTCATCTCCTGAAAACAAATCTTAGTCACTTGTGTAATGGAGGAAAATTAGACAAAATTCAAAGCACCATTACTTCAGATCAGTAATTTTTATTCTGTTGAAGCTCTCAGAGCTTGCGTTTCAGTGGAGGGCCTGATGGGGGATAGGGAGGAAGTACCTTCTTTTTTTCCCTTTCAGTTTCATTCAGGGTGATGCCCAGCTCCAAATTAGAATGTCAATCCATGGTAGTGGGACTGGGTGGTCATTAAAGACACTGAGGTTTCTGGAGCTTGAAACTTACATATTTTCATTACCATCTTAAAGAAAAATAAATTTTAAAATATTGACAGAAAATCAGATGCACGCATAAATGCTTACTTAGAAGAAAAAAGAAATAGTATATGTGTAAAACACCTTTAAGAGCTAACAGTTTTTTTAAAGGTAACAATTACCATAGAAGAACTCTGAAATAATAAGTTTTATTATGCAACTAAATATATTTAAAAATTGTTTCTCTATAATTTTTTGATCGCATTTTCATGAACCATTAATTTTGTAATATTTCCTATAAAGGTCAAATGAAAGTAGTTTAATATTTCTCCCAGCATGGTTAATAGAAATTTATAGAATTCAATAAATTATGTATTTTCCTGGATTTGGGTAATATGATGAAATTTTAAGAATTACTTTCAAATTTGGAAAAATTTTCTACCAAGTCTTCTTTAGATGCAAATTCAAAGATTTTGGGACATTATTACATACATGTGGTGTCTTGATTAGGATTACTATTGATGTAATGAGACACCAAGACCAAAAGCAACTTGGGGAAGAAAGAGTTTATGTGACTTACATATCCCAAGTCACAGTCCATTGAAGGAAGCCAAGGTAGGAACTCAAACCAGCAGGAACCTAAAGGCAAGAGCTGATGCAGAGGTCATGGAGGGTGCTACTTACTGGCTTGCTCCCCATGGCTTGCTCAGCCTCATTTCTTAAAGAACCCAGTACCACCATCCCAGGGATGGACCACGCACAATGGGCTGGGCCCTCCTACATTTATCACTAATTAAGAAAATGACCAAAGGGCTTGCCAGCAGTCAGATCTTATGGAGGCATTTTCTTTATTGAGGCTCCCTCCACTCGGATAAGCACAGTTTGTGCGCTTAACCTTAATAACAGTTTTATCTGTCTGATAATTGGAATAGTATTTTATATGTTAATATATATTTCCAGGTTGCCAGATCTGATTTCTCTGGATCACCTCATAGTTCTTGCTTGGAAATTTTTGGTGTTTTTGGGTGCATGCTCAGTGAATTACCATAAGAGAAAATAGAAGGTTTTCCTCAAAGCAAGTCTAAGTTAAGTGATTTTTCCATGCATGGAGTTGACTATGGTTTTCATAAGTATATTCCATTGAAAACAGTGCTCTCCACAACAGCTCTGGGACCTTCTCTCCAAGTGAGCAAATATAATAAAGAAGTCACAGTAGAAATGGCTGTGATTGTAGATGATCATAATCAAGAGAACTTACTTCACAAATTTTGAATGTATGTAGATAGCTCACTAGAGAATAATTGTTAGACTAAGCCCACCTCTGTCTGACATTGCTGTAGAACTGTCATTCTCAGCCCAGAAGCATATTTTATGGCTATCTTTATTCTTCCTGTATCACAAACATCTATGTGTAAAAAGAAAGTGTAAATGGAAACAGGATTTTACTCTCTTTTTATGCTTTTATTTGCATTTGCTCTCATGCAAAGCTAAAGAGATAAGGAAAGAATTAAACTTTGGGGGCCACTGTGGTAGTGGTTATACAGTCTCAAAGTTAAGCCTAATTAGAAGATCACTAGGGTGTTCCTAATCCTTCAAAATAATATTTCAAAGGACATTTTCAAGAGTAATAACAGTTTAATACCAACCAAATGTCTGTTAGCTGAAAGGAATTAATTATGACATTAAAGGAAAGTGGGAGGAATTCAATGTAATACCCACAAAGGCAAAACTGTATTAATGTAACATTACAGAATCCAGCAGAAATATTTGTAAACAATAAGAGTAAATATCACTTTGTACATTTCCCCTCTTCCCAGAGAAGGATTTGTCTATTCTGAGGAGAAGTTTTGGTAGAATATTTCCTGTGTGAAGGAGGTGGCAGGTGGCTGCCATTTGGAGTGTGAAAACCGCACAGAGTCATGTGGATATAATTCTGAAAAAAATAATCAAATGACAAAAATAAATTTAGGAATGATTTTTCTCTACCTCTTGTAAATTATTTTGAGGAGAAATTTAGAAAACTATCAGAATAATAAGAGATAATAAATTATGTCTTACATAATAACTGCCAACATAAAAAGAGATATATTACAATATCTGATTATATAAACAATAAAGATTTCCCTTTCAAATTATATTAAATATAGATACTTTGTATAGCCATTAATTATATGTACACTTAAAATTATTTTCACACAAATAGCTGGTCATAGCTTAGTGACAGGACATTTGACTAGCATGTGCAAAGCTCTAGGTTTAATCTCTAGGACTGGCAAAGAACAAAAAAGATTCTCACACAAATCTTCATCAGTACATCACATGAAATATTGCTATCCTTAGAGCCCAAAGGAATAAACTTTCAAGCCAACAGATTAGGAACCTCAAGCTTATGTTTTACTTTTATTTCTGTCACTGTATTAGATGCTTTTCTATTGCTGTGATAAAACACCATGACCAATGCAACTTACAAAAGGAAACATTTGGGCTTATAGTTCTGGGGGATTAGAGTCTATGATGGCAGAGCAAAGCATGCAGCAAAAACAGCTGAAACTTCACAACTCAAAGGGAAATCAGGAGGCAGAGAACACAAGAGTCTTTTGAAACCTCAAAGCCCATACAAGTAATACAGCTCCTTTACCAAGACCACACCTTTTTGTCCTTCCTAAATAGTTCCACCAACTGGGAACCAAATATTTAAACATGAGTCTATGGGAGTCATACATATTCAACCCACCATATTCAACAACTCACTTTTAGCAAACCTTTAAATTTATCTTCAGTGTTATTATCTGTATCATGACAATCCTACTATAGAATATATAATTATTTTAAGTTCCAATGTTTTATGAGCGTCTGTATATCTACTTGAACGTTAATACTCTTTTACTCAAGAAATGCATTAAGTCAGGGTACTGAAAAATAAGTATGAAACAGAATGAAATAAGATTACTTATCTCATAGCGAAAGTAACTAGCTGGCAAGGTTAATGACCCATAAGATTATTTTAGGCTATCTCATCTCTCTGTTAAACATAATTTTTTACTTCTTTCCTCTCTTCCCTCCTAGAATATGATTTTATCTTGTACTAGACTGAGAACATTAATAGCCATTAGACCCTATCTTCTTACCCAGGAAGCTACAGAAGTCATTTGCACTTGTACTACCCATCTCTTCCTTCCTTGTTCTGATAAACCAGTGTCTCTTCTCCAAGAATAAAGAACTTTGACTTGGTTTACAGCTCCTTCCCTCTCACTCTGACCACCATAGTGACATTTCCTACTTAACTCCATGTAACCGCACAACTTAGCTTTTCATCTGTATGTTGACAAATACCCAATTTATATGTTCAGCACAGACTTATCTGAACTCCAACTCATGTGAATAGAGTATCGGATTATAATTTATGTTCCTTATATACTTAAACTTAGACTTTATAAAGTCAAACTCACCATACTGCCTCTCACCTTTCTCAACTTGGGAATAACACAGTGTATTCTGTCTCCATCTGTGGCATCTATACTTAGTTCAAGTGAGAAACCTCGGCCTCATCCCAATTCCCATTGGGCGCCAACATCTAAGCCAATCAGTCCTGTTAGTTCTCCCACTCCATTATGTTGTGGTTCAGGCTCTGACTTTTTTGTTTCCATGGTAAGCATCTTTGTCTATCCCACTGTGTATTTTTCGACTTGGGCTTTTGTAACAATTTAATGAGTTTCCTGCTTATACTTCTCCCTATTTATGTCTCACTAATCTCCCAGAAATCAGAGTATACAATAAAGGTGTTTGTGTGGAAGTAAAACTAGATTTAAGTTATTCAAACAACATAGGAAATGATGGAGAACCATGTCAAGCCCTTCTGAAATCTCACTACCTGAAAACATAAAATGTTTTATGTTTTGTAAAAGTATTATAAAATTATTCTCTACACAGTTTTTGGTGGGAGGACTGAGATAGTGTCTTGCTATATAGTCCAGGTTGATCCTGAACTCACAGTAATCCTCCTGCTTCAGCTTCTTGGGTATCAAGATTCAAAGAGTGTGCCACAATATTCCTGGCTTAATTTTGTTTAGATGAGTGAATCTACAGCATAAATTATTTTAAAAAGAGATGCTGTAACATAACATAACATGCAACATTATATTTTCTAATACTAACTTAAATATCTGCATATGCTTATATTTATGTTTAAACATTTACTAAAATGGGACAAAGACTATATAAAGAAAAGTAACAACCTTTCATGTCCTGTGTCTTCCTTAGTCTTTCATTAAAACTCTTAACAGTTTCTGCTTTTAGGTTTCTGAGTCTAATTTGATTATGTGTAATGCTTTGGAATATCTATTTTAAACATTGTTGATTCCTTTCAGTGATAAATGAAGATTTAGTGCACATCAATTTTTCTTGATTGGCTTCTCTTTTGTCTCTCACAGTAACTATTCCACTACTGTTAGTCCTTCTGGGGCTATTGTTGCACATGTAACAACACACGTTTCCTTCTATTTCGTGTTTCTCTGGGTGTAGAAAATCTATCTTGACTCTTTCAGACCCTTCATCTTTCAATTTACTTACTTTGTAAGATTTATTTCACTTTTGGTTTAGCAAGACTGAAAATGGTTTCTACTGTATAAATGGTTAATTTCCCCATACTTTCACTTTTGATTTTAAGATCTTCATATTGAACAAGTGCTTCTCTCATTTCAGTAACTATATGTTGTGGTTCATTGCTGAGACAAGCAAGTATATCATGATAACAAGTTTTTGTGTATATAAGGTTCTTTCCCTATATACACAAATTTAGCATTTTAAATCTGCATATTGAAAAGGAGCTTATCCCATTATTGTAACTTTATGATGTGGGTCACTGCTTGACAAAACAAATATTATAAGATAAGAAGTTCTTCCTCTCTTTTTTGCTCTCTCTCTCTTTGTGTGTGTGTTTGTGTGTGTGTAAGGTCCTTTCCCTATCTAAATACACAATTTACATGTTATTTTCATCTTTTTTGGAGAATCCCTCAATTGTGTTTGTAGTTTCAAGGCAACCATCAAGTGTTCAGAATAGCTGCTACCTACCCTCTTTTATGCTTTTAAATGATGATTTGTTTTTGGAGCTCACTTTGGAACTGATCTTACCACACAACAGTTCCATTGTACCCTTCATTATTATCACCCCATTTTAGACTCCTTGTTTCCTGTGCCCTATGTCTTTATCATTCTTGCTTAGCTACTTTATTTTCTGTGTTTTGTCTTAAGTAACTTCATGGAGAGTGGCATCTCAAAGATAAACTTTCTGAGCCTTTGCAAAATAAGTTTATTGCATCACGATACATGTCTAGGAATCTGGTAAGGAAACAACTTCCAAGTTCAAGTTCAAGTCTTTTGAAGGTGATTTTCCTTGCAAGCTAACAGTCAACGTTACCATCTTTTCCTCTCTGAAAACATTTACACTCTTCTCTTTAACCTTGGTGCTGGCCAATCTCTTGATATTAGGTTTTGGAACAAGTGTTTATTTCACCTGCTGTGCTCTGCACTCCTTGGTCCTCCCAGTCAAAATACTGTAATGGTTTTAGCATCAGGATGCTCCTTGTCTATCAGTCTTTGAAAGTTTTCTCTGTCTTTACGTCCCTGTTTTGAGTAGTCACCCATATATTTTCTTTTTTTTAAAAAATTGTTTTTGAGAAGTTCATACATAAATACAAAGTGTTTAATCATATACAGTTTTCATTTCCCCCAGATCCCTTTCAAAATGTCCCCCTCCAAACTTCGTGTCTTCTTTTTTTCTCTGTAACTCACTGAGTCCAATCAGTGCTGCTCATTTTCTTATGACTATAGTACCATCCACTGGTGAATAGGCAATCTATCAGTAGCTATACCCCTGGAGACAAATGACTCTCCCTTCCTGTGTAGCAAGCAGCTGCTGATACTTTCTGCAGCTGGGTGTAGAGCCTCATGGGTCTCTCCTCCCTCTACACTTGAGTCTGACTGCCTTGGTCCTGTGTAGGTCTTATTCAAACAACCACAGTGGCTGTGGGTTCAGGACTGGAGTCATCACACCATGTCCAGAGGGCAGCATATCACAGCACTTCACCACCCTTCTGCTCTTACACTGCTTTTTAACCCCACTTTTCATGATACTCCCCAACCCTTTGGGTAGGAATTGTGTATTGGTATCTCATTAAAGGTTTTACTTTTTAAATCTACACTTTGACCAACCGTAAATCTCTGCATTAACTACTTCCTACTGCAAAGCTCTCTGACCAAAGTGGAGACCAGTACAGATCCATTGGTGTGAACAGAAAGTTTTAGAAGACAGTTTTGGCAGCAGGTCATTTTGCAAAATAGTTGTTCTCACACTAGGGTATAAGACCATCACCCCAGCATGAGTTTTGGATCAGATGTATAGTACCAAGCATCCCTTTCCTCCTATGAAGCAGCACTCAGTTAAAGAAGAAAGCTGTTGGTCACCCCCATAACAGCCATGCCATTAATGCACCAGTGGGTATGTCTTTCATAGAGGGTACGTACTATGCGAGCAAGATCCTGTGCAAGGTGAGACCGTTGATGTCTTCTCCCCACCAGTGGCCTATCTAGCACTTTCTAGAACCATGGAGCTGGGCAGCAGGAAGAAAATTTCCTGGTCAATTCAAGATTGATTTCTTATGCTCTAATATCAAACTATGTTATGTCTTTACCAATAGGTTCCCATCATGTAGTTGTTTATGGTCAGCAATCAAGAACAGTGGTGCTAGCTTGTGTTGTTTTGTGTATATATGGGCTGTCCCAGAGAGTTAGTGCATGCCTGGCACTGGGATTTATGTGAAACATATAGGAATAGCATCATTCATGCTTTCAGGCCATCTTAATTCATACTTCTTTTTAGAAAGTGCACGTTGGAGCGCCAACTGTAGTGTGGAGGCGAGCAGGCCTGCTTTTCATCCCGCCCGGCTCCTGCATGGCTAGCTTATACCCCG
>LOJH01014033.1:20984-45391 GCA_001685095.1 Ellobius talpinus | reverse complement strand
ACAGACAGAATATTGTATGCATAATATATATATATATATATATATATATATATAAGCCTGGGATGATGGTAGCTTCTAGATATCTAGGATTTGCATTGTCCCGCGGTGCAAAATGTAGAGAGCCTGTATGAGCAAGCTCCAAGGTGACAGTTCGCAGTTTTATTTCATTTCAATTATTTACTCGTATGTGTCAGAAGCGCATGTGCCACACGTGGGGGTCAGAGGACGACGTGCTAGAGCTGACTCTCCCTTTCCACTATGTGATCCCAAGGATCCAACCCAGGCCATCAGGTTTGCCTTCCCAGCTGAACAATCCCACAGGCTCACAGCGACAGTTTTGCTCCCTCCGTGCTGGAGTCAGATCTTAGGAAATAAAATGCTGGTGGCACTTGGAATCCAAGCTAGCAAAGTCCTTGTCCTTCTGCCATCTCCTGTGACTCCCCTCACCAACCCGGCTCCAGCAGTAGGCTCACTGTTAGGATCCTCAAATGGCCCCACAACCACCATGCTCTTTTGCTGGATGTATTCTTCCCTTTCTTCTTGAAGCCTCCTTCTCTTGGGCTCGGAGGCGCTGCCTTGACAGCTTTTCCTAGGACACACAGTCCACGCTGACACTGGTTGAAGGCTGGTGTCCTGCTTTCCTTTCTACCAGCTTGGTCTTAGAAGGCTTTCCAGATCTAAGCTCTAAGTAGGGTCCCCGTGAGCCAAAGGCCACACAGGGCTGCTAGAGACCCTGTTCCCAGGAGCTGGAAGGCAGCCAAGCTGGATGTGAAGCTGCTGCAGCTTCTTAGCTTGAGGCAACCTGTTCGTATCAAGTTAATGGTTTGACACGGCTTCCATCGGAGAACAAGGCATTAAAACAGCTTCGGAGCAAGGAGTTAGATTAGGGATTTAGCTTGTCTCACAGGCGATCCAAGACAGACAGCTCTAACCCTCCAAGGGCATGTTCCAGGTAAGAATATTCTTGTTTTAGCAGTGGCTCTAAGTATGAAAGGCTCTCAGACCATTTTCTAGAGGTTCACCACACAAAGTGTATCGAGCACAGACCACCTCCAGACATCTGGAATGCAGGCAATGGCAACACACTTATAACGAAAAAGCTTGTAATTTGATTCTTGTTTTGTCTGTTCTGAGACTGAATCTCATTTATAGCTTGGTCTAGATTGCAATACACCACATAGTCCATATTGCCTTGAACAGCAATCCCCCTGCCTCAGTTCCCCAAGTGCTGGGATTTACAGGCATGTACCACCTTCAGCTTAAACTTTTGCATACACTACATTCTGGGCCCTGTTCATTCTTACAAACATTCTGATAATTCACTTTGAAAATGTCTCAGTCTACAGATAAAAGCAGAAATCTGAAAATTGAGAGACATGCCTGAATCACCGTTGCGAGAGCACAGCCAGAGACCCAGGATTCCAGCCAAGAACTCCAAGACTGTGTGGCTCACCGCTAGCCCCTGGGGCCCCTGTACAGTGGGAAGATCTCTGTTGCTAGAAGCCCAGGACCCAGGCATAAAGCTGCCTGGAAATAGACCAAGCATGACAGGGGCTCCTTGCTCTAGCAGAGGCGTGAAGAAGGTTCTAATGTCTTTCTTTCTGGCTGCTCCTGAGCTGGCTCTCATGAGTGACATCCCAGGGTCTCTCAGCATGACAGCTGTTACTCTTACTTTCCTCTAACTGTCACTTTGCTAACTGTCTACAGAGTCAAGGAGTCTGCAGAGGACGGGCATCTAGGATGGTCTAACTGCTTGCACGTGATATCCAGGGGGAACAGGGCAGGGAAGCACATCTTTCTCCACACCAAACTCTGCTGTTGAATTTGCTGTCCTGCAGATGGCACCGAGTCCCTCGCACTTCCTCCTGGGCTACCTGTCCAGAGAGATGTCTCTGAATTCTCTTTTAACACAGCCCTCCCTGCCCTCTGCCCAGGGCTTGTGGCTTTCTCTCTTCTCACACATATCAGTGTGTGCAGTACTGCCTTGCTCCCCAATGCGAGGTCAAGGGCCTCTTCTGTCTGCTGCACAGCACAAAGCCTGGAAACAAGCTCAGGAACATTTAGTTGAGAAAAAACAATGTAAACTTTACAGCAGTTTGAAAGCTATGTATCACTAAAGCATTAGGCATGTTGCTGTTTTAGAAATAAGGAATTGGACTCAGAAGAGTCTCCGGCAGGTCCAGGTCCCAAATGCACATGTATCAGGCTGCATGCACGCCAGGCCCCTCTTTCCCACAATGCCCCTCTCCTCCTCTGACTCAGATGTTCTATAGTCTTGTGGCCCAGAGGTTGTCCTTCCTTGTGGAGAGGAAAGAAATCCAACAATACCCGGGAGAGCTCTTTTCAGTCCTTGGGCAGGGCAGGGTCGTGTCCTCCGAGGAGCATAGCACAGGATCTGTGTCACCCATTCTAAAAGGACTGCCCTTGAAATTGCTGCCTTGCATCCAGCGGTCAATGGGTTTAGCATCATTCACCTGCCAGGAGGCAAGAGACACCTGCCTCCTTCATCCTGGCCTTTCTCTGGGAGCAGCAGCCAGTGCTGCTCACAACTGGGCATGGTGGTACCTGCCTGTAACACCAGCTCTTCGGGAGGCTGAGGCAGAAGGGTTGGGTTAGAGACCCTGGCTAGGGGAAAGAAAGGAACAGGCCACCTTCCCTATGGGACAGATGCACAGCCCCTGGGAGACAGCAGGATCAATCCAGCACTGTGAAGTCTGTGAACCTAGTAGGCATGGTCTCTTGGGTTTCCTCGTGTATAATTCCCCAGGACTGTGCTAAGCAGAGGCCGCACAGGGGGACAGCAAGGGAGGGAGAGGTGAGGACACGACGAGGAGTCTGTAGATATTGGACTGCAGGTGACTGTTTATCTCTCAGAGACAGACAGAAAGACAGACAGAGATGGGGGGAGATCCAGACAGGCAGACAGCAGAAACAAAGGGAGAGACTGAGACAATAGACAGAGACACAGAGAGATATAGACAGACAGAGACACAGAGAGAGAAGAAATATTTAAGCAGTTGGGAGATCTGGGTTTGTAGGGAAGCCCACCTCATAGAAACTATATTGTATGGCATTGGGGAAACAATCCCTTTGCTACATGGAGATTTAAAAAAAAAATACTCAGAGTCCTTCCTGTGATTTAATACTTAAATCCACTAGCAAACAGATGAAGGCATCTTAGAAACTATAGTCTATATACAAAATGGAATAGTGATTGTAAGCTGTAAATGAAAGAATTTTTTCTTTAAAGTATTGGTTATGTTTGTTATATTTTTTTTGATATATCCTTATTTGGTTTGCTAGTTTATTTTTGAGTTAAGGTGTTATGTAGCAACCCAGGCTGGCTTGAACTCGCTATTTATGGAAGACTGACTTTGAGGTCCTGATCCTCTGGCCCTCACCTCCCAAGTGCTGTACCTCCACATTGACCGTATCCAGGCGAGATCTAACCCAGGACCTACAGCATGGTAGGTAAGCACTAGACAGAGTAACTGAGCTGCATCCTACCTGGGATGTATCCATTGTAACAGGAAAAATACATTTTGTATTTTCTCTTCCATCTGTGTCCAAAGCACATGTGTGTAAATTCATGCTGTATGCACATGGTCACTCACCACAAGAATGAAAGGCCAGGTGCTTGTTAGGCAAGTGCTCAAGCCATGAGCTATACCTCAGGTAGATTATTAATTAGATTTATATAAATTAGATTTGATTATTAATTAGAGCAATAATTCCCATCTACATTGCTTTGGATAAATTAAACGTTTGAGAAATGAGCTGTTAATCATTCCCCAGTCCTTTCATTCATTAAATATATAGTTATTACAACTGGGCACATGGACCCGTTCCCTCTGTTTGCCAACAAAGAGCAAGAAACCTCTACAGCTAAGTTTCTGTCTGAAGACAAAGGTGATAGTCTATACCCCAAGCGTCAGATGAAGTCACACCTGGGAAAAAGGCTCAGAAACAATGTGGAGCAGCAGGAAGCACCCACAGATGGGAGATAAAACACACACCCTTCTCCATACATGCACAGCCAGGGAGACGTAACTCAGAACTAATCCTGGTCCAACAAGTCCTAGCAACCTACAGCAAAGGAGTGTGTACCTGGAGAGTCTGCGGTTCCCAAGATGCTAATAAACCATTCCCTCTGCCTCAAGCACTTAAAATGAGTCATTTCTTCTAAATGGAGGTGAAGTGTCCCCCTCCCCAGGGTGGCTTACTGTTGTCACAACAACAGTAAATCTGACTTGGAAAAGGGCAGGATCCATGAGTTTAGTGTCACACACACACGGTGTTCCCATTTGCAGAGTAGCTGTGGTCTTTGGTGCAAAAACAGAACCCAAGATGGGAAAGGGAAGCTGAGCACTCTCCTTGCCTGATCATTCTCCAGTGTGCTTGGAACCAGCAATGCCTGGTATCCGTTGACAGTCAGCAGCCTTATGGGACCACACAGAGCCCATAAACATCATCTCCCTGGACTTTAATAAGGTTTTGAATGGTTCCCACTTAAGTAGTCCTTGAGAAACTTGGAAAATCCGGCCGAGTGAGAACGTTTTATTAAGCAGGATGTTGGGGAAATTTGTGGTGCCATTTAGCAGTCCCCAGAATCATTCTTGGCATTAATTGGCTTTATCCTAGGTGGTCCAGGACTTTCCTTATCTTATTCTCCCTCTGTCTTTCTGCTAATCTCAATGACCCCTTAAATTCTCAAAGCATCCTTCTCAGAGTTGTAACCTGGGACTTGCATAAAAACCAGGGTCAAGGGACGTGTAACAGAGTGATTTAAACTAAAGCCACTTTATGTTTCAACCTAAGCATCTAAAACATCAAACAATTCTGAAATATGTGCCAACTGAGTATGCAAAGCATAAAACTTTCTTTCAAAAATAAACTTTGTCCTCTGTAGTCAGTTCGTTTGTATCAGGAGTGTGATCTGGGCAGGTTGTCAAAGAGTAAAACCTTCCCGCAGAAATCAGAGTGGGGAAGTTCTGATTTGAGTGGCTGCATCGTAAACTCACGGAGAGCCTGAGAAACTGCCTGGGGTTTCTGTCTCTTTCTTAGACATTCGATCTTGTAAATGCAGGGCTCTTCAGCTAGAAGAGGCAGGAGAAAGAAAGGAGGGAGTGATAGCTAGAGAAATTTACGGCCCGTTTACTGCATGTTCCTAAACACAGCACTGCGCTAAGAGAGCTCACACATGCTCTCACTTGAGCTCCTCAAAAACGGGGCAAAGGAGCTTTATTCCCTGCTTCATAGATCATCTCCCCCCCGTCATTCAGCTATGCACGGATGACCAGTCACACCTCTGCCCCTCCAAACCCTGTGTGTGTGTGTATGCATGTGTATGCATGTGTATATATGCATGTGGACATGTGCATATACATATGCATGCATACACACAAGCATACATGCTGGTGATGACATGAACATTGCTTATGCAATTGTTAGCATATTTTGTCTGAATATTCATTTTAATACATAAGCAAGACATATTCGACACATTATTGCAATGTGAAAGTTTTTACATTACACTTGTTTATTTGTTTGCGGAGGAGTACGCCGTGGTGTGCATGTGGAGGTCAGAGGACAACTTGCGTGAGTCAGTTCTCTCCTTCTACCATGTGGGTCCCAGGGATCGAACTGAGATCACTGGTCTGGGTAGCAAGCACCTTTACCTGCTGAGCCATCTTGCCATGCTAGACGTGTGAAAAGCAGCAATTCTCCTGGGCATTCCCTATAGTTAGATATATAAGCGGCTGTTGGGGGTATAGCTCAGTGAGAAGAGTGGATGTAGCATGCACTAGGCTCTGAGTTTGATCCCCAGCACCCCAAAAGAGTATTCATTAATAAAACCACTGGAGCCAGGTGGCGGTGGCTCATGCCTTTAATCCCAGCACCTGGGAAGCAGACACAGGCGGATCTCTGTGAGTTCAAGGCCAGCCTGGTCTACAGAGCGAGTTCCAGGACAGGCTCCAAAGCTACAGAGAAACCCTGTTTCAAAAGACAAACAAACAAAACAACAAAAATAGCAACAAAAAATCATTGGAGAATAAGTTAATGGAAAAACAAGCAAAAATCTATACTTCCACCCATGAAATGAAACAAGAGAATGATTGAGAATAATTATTTTTTAAGTCTTGTTTTCTCTGTTACTTGAGCTGTTTGTACTTGAGATGTACGTTAACCCACCATATGTAATTTACACCCGATCTTCCTCAGATTCTATTGTATGTATTTCTCACGTCATTAGCTTAGTCATCCTCTGCCTTGGACTTAATGGCTGTGCAATAATTGACAGCCATAGTTGCTTATCCACCCCATACCCCCTACCAGCACTGGCCACTGATAGTTTCTAATACTTGCTGTTATAGAATGTGTTGTGATTAAAATCTCCTTGTAGTTTCTTCCTCTCTAGTTTGGATACTTTCCCTAGCCTTCCCAGAAGTGGAATTACTAGGTCAAAGGGTGTGACCACGCTTAAGGCTCTTGATCCATCATGCCAAATTATTTTCCAAAAGGATTGAACCGATTTCCACTATTGTAGTTGGCTCTGTGTGAGAATTCTGGGGATGGACATGGCTTTCTGGGGAAAGACTTCTCATATGGCTTGGCTGAAATCGCTACACTTTTGGTCAGCTGCTTCATACGGCTTCTTTCAAACTCTGTTGACAATGTTTGGCTATCTGATGACTGGCTAGAAGATTTATGTTGCTCTCCCTGTCTCCAGGCTCTTCCTGCCTTCAGTCTGTTTTGCACATTGTGGCCAGATTAACTCTTTTGGAAACATCGCCTGCTGCCTGTCCCTGCCCTACTCAGAAATGGAGCGGTTTTCTTTTCCCTCCCTGATCAAGTCCAGACTCTTCTCCAGGGCCTTGGAGACCCTCCATAACAAGGATCCCCCCACCCTCTCATTCAAGCCGATCTTCCGCACCCCCAACAGGCATCTTAGTCTCTTTCCGTCTCAGCCTCAGATCATGTTCCTCTGCTTCCCCTTTTTGCTTAGGTTTACCTGTGCCTGGATCCCCTCTGCTTCCTTCTGCCTAATCCACACTCTGCACTATCAAGGGGGCACAGTCCCACCCACTCACTGGAGAATTCCAGGAATCAGGAACTCAGAGACTTAGAAAACAAAAGTAAAGGGGATGCCAGGCATGTTCCTGGGCCGGGGAACACGGGTGCCCTCCATCAAAGGCATGAATGGGTTGGCAATCAAACCAGAACCTGGCAAGGCTCTTGCACCGCTGATGCCATTTAGGCCTAAACGAGGGATCTAAGAGAGCAGGATTGTAGGCCAACAATACAATAATGACGATAACAGTTACCATTATGATTAGTTTCACTTTGAGAAAATAAGATCTGAAAAACAATGGCTTAAATATAAGAAGAATTCTCTGATATTTACAAAAAGAGATCTTCAGGAAGTCCAGGACTAGAATAGCCTTTTTCTGTCTGTCTAGGAACCAAAATTCTTTTCTTTTTTAATTAAAAAATTTGTCTAAGAGGGTGCATGTGAAGTCAGATAGGACATCAGATTCCCTGGAACTGGAGTCACAGGAAGTGGGTGCTGGGAGTCATATTCCAGTCCTTAGGGAGAGCAGTATGTGTTCTTAACCACTGAGATGTCTCTCCAGTCCCGAGGACCCAAACTCTTCAGCTCGTTGCAGTGACAATCCCAGGGTGTGTCCCTCCTTCTCGTTCTCCTAAAGAGCAACTGAGACACAGCCACCAGCCATATAGTCCAGACCATTAACAGGCAGAACCACTTTGACAAATGCTACCTCCACCTGGAGAGGTTTGTAAAACCTGTGCAATGCTTCTGTTCAGAGCCCACCAGTCTCATCATGTCTCATCTGCACCTAGCTGCAGAGGAAGGCCCTGTACGCAGATAAAAATCAGGGTTCAGTTACTAACAACAGATTTCAGCATATGTAGCCAGCAGTTTTTGCTATCACCTCTTGAGGTCCTGTGGTCACCAATTTACCTCCCTTGTCTCTTTCCATTTTTGTATCACCTCTAAGCAAATTCTTAATGGAAAGGAAAGCAAAACCCAGACTGTGTCTAGAGTCTGGGCTCTTCACCTTTACCAAAACTTACTTTTTCATAGTGGAAACGCACAAGTTAACTGCTACACATCTTTCCCTTCCTTAACCAAACTCACAGCCTTCCAGAAACAGAATCTTATACCTGGCTGTCTCACCATGCAGAATGCACCTGGGGCCCTCCTCTAAAATGTGGTTAATAGCCAGGTGGTGGCGGCGCACATCTTAATTCCAGCACTTGGGAAGCAGAGGCAGGTGGATGTCAGTGAGTTTGAGGCCAGCCTGGTCTACAAAGCAAATTCCAGGACAGCCAGGGCTGNACACACACACACACACACACAATCCTGTCTCAAAAAACAAAACAAAACAAAATGTGCTTAATAATTTTTTTGTGGCTAGTAGGCCTTATCTGTGAAGAATCTAGAAGACTTCTCTATAGATTATAGAGCATAAGCAGTAAGTAATACTAAAATAATGCTCTGAAGGGAAAAGTAATTGTTTTCACTGAGAAGACCCAAGATAAATCCGTCTCACACGTTTATTAAGATAGAAAGGAGGTAAGGTTCATCTAGTCTTCTTGTGTTCTGGATGTCACTGTAGCTTTCCTGTAAAGCAGATGAGTCAGGGGTGCGGACTTCATCCAGTGGGAGGGCGCTTACTTGCCTGGAAGACACAGGCCGCTCAGCACCAGGGGTAAAGGCAAGCAGGAAAACTTCATGGAGAGAGGCTGGGCAGGGGGCCTTGACTTACGTTGATGCCTGGAGTTATAGACTCTTGGTAGACAGGATGAGGATCCAGTCCTCTCAGGAGAGACTGCAAGTTTGGGAAGAAGGGATATTGGATGGAAAGAGGAAAACTGAGTGTCTATTTTGCAGGGCTGAGGCTTGAACCCAGAGTCTCAAGTACTCCGAGATTGGTCCCCATTCCTGGTGCACAGGTGATAAACAGTCTTGGGTATAGACTAGATAAGATATACATATAGCTGATGTGGGAAGAGATCACAGATAAGGTAGTGGCAACTTTGTGCCTTGCATGACCCCCCATAGTCTACAGCACTGCCAATGTGCTGTGTCCCTGGCCTATGTAACTGTGTGAGCCTGAGCTGTCTGGATCCTATAGTGAAGGGTTTTTGTGTCTGGATGATTGAGTAAGGCTGGGTATTGAAGCGGAAGCTGGGAGCCAGAGGAAACCGCAGAGAAAGGCTAGTTCCTAGGGAGTGAGTACCCAAGGGGGCAAGGACAGGTCACTTCTGTTACCCATTCTACATGTCTAATACAGGGCCTGGCC
This sequence comes from Ellobius talpinus, assembly GCA_001685095.1. Classification (NCBI taxonomy): domain Eukaryota; kingdom Metazoa; phylum Chordata; class Mammalia; order Rodentia; family Cricetidae; genus Ellobius; species Ellobius talpinus. The sequence goes on along the minus strand of LOJH01014033.1, from coordinate 36,062 downwards.
CATGGTTCCCAACTTCCTTGCCCAACTGACACGTTACACAAATGAACGAATGAATGAACTAATGAAAAGGGGTCTATGTCCCCAAGTTAATAAAACAAGAGGTGTCCATAAGCATCTTTCCTGCTGGCCTTTAAAATAAGCAGTCCTAACGAGACAGGGTGTTACACACCTGTAATCCCAGCACTCTACAGGCTGAGACGGGAGGTTCTTAGGTCAAGACCAGCCTAAGGTTCTGTCTTTTTTTTAATTTTATGTGTATTCATGTTTTGCCATGGGTGTCAGGTCCCCTGGAACTGGAATTACAAACAGTTGTTAGCTGCCATGTGGGTGCTAGGGATTAAATCTGGGTCCTTTGGAAGAGCAATCAGTACTCTTAACCACTGAGCCATCTCTCCAGCCCTGAGGTCCTATCTTGAAGAAAAAAATAATAAACAAGACAGTTAGAAACCTTAGGAAACAGTCTAAGGACAGATACTGGCCAGGGAGTCTGTGATGTGGGATTCCCCTCTGTATGCTGTGAATATCATTGGTTAATAAAGGAACTGCTTTGGGCCTATAGCAGAGCTATAGGGGAACAGAGCTAGGTGGAAAACTAAACTGAATACTGGGAGAAAGGAGGTGGAGTCAGGGAGAAGCCATGTAGCTCCTGCTGGAGACAGGCATGGGACAGTACTTAAGCTGGTAAGTCACAGTCATGTGGCAATACACAGATTAATAGAAATGGGTTAAATTAATGTGTAAGAGTTANAAAGGAACTGCTTTGGGCCTATAGCAGAGCTATAGGGGAACAGAGCTAGGTGGAAAACTAAACTGAATACTGGGAGAAAGGAGGTGGAGTCAGGGAGAAGCCATGTAGCTCCTGCTGGAGACAGGCATGGGACAGTACTTAAGCTGGTAAGTCACAGTCATGTGGCAATACACAGATTAATAGAAATGGGTTAAATTAATGTGTAAGAGTTAGCCAATAAGAAGCTAGAGCTAATGGGCCAAACAGTGATTTAATTGATACAGTTTCTGTGTGATTATTTTCGGGTCTAAGCTGCCGGGAGGCTGGGAAACAAGTGGTCTCCTCCCTTAAACATCTATGATGTAGACACTGAGACCTGGGGTACCAGAGACTGAGAAGGCATAGGGCTTGGACAGGGGAGAACAGTGCCTCATTTTGCTCCCACTGACCATCTCCTGGGTTGTTGCTAGTGCCAGGCCTTGTCCTTAACACTCTGTTTGTGTCCTCCCATCCAGCTCCCACCTGCATCCCCAGTAGATGAAGTCACCAGAGCTGAAAGAGGCTAAATACCCGGTCTAAGGTGTGAAGTCTCTTAATTGGACAAGGAGTCCAACTCCCCAGCCCTATGCCGTCATCTAAATCACTCCGTTATCTGTCTTTCTCTGCAACACGCTGTATCTTGGGTTCTTACATACCTCATTGTCAAATGTATTCTTTACTTGTGTAACATTTCACTTTGAGATATTTTAAGGTGAAATTTTAGTACTCAAAAATAGGTGAGAGAGGGCTGGAATGTAGGTCAGTGGTAGAGCTGTTGCCTACGTATGTGAGGGGCTGAGTTCAATCCCCAGTACTGAAAACTGAAAAAAAAAATGTAGAAAGAATCCCCATGCACCCTCATCCACACTCTCTAAATTCTTGGCAGTTTACTGCTGAGAATAAACATTAATTACATTATCTGACTATATTTTGTCTTCTCTTGAACTTATATTTTCACTTGTTTTCCAGTGATCATAGACCCTTGCCAAGCGGGAGGAGTGGGTATCCCATGGCTGGCAGCATGCTCCACTCACCGTGTGGGAACCGCGAGCTAGGGGAACATATTGACCTACTCTCAGCTTTTCCCACAGAGGATGAGAGGGTTATCCGGTGGCTCGCCTAATGGGGAGGCTTCTGAGGAATGTCCCAGACGCCAAGCCTGGAGAGATCATTAGCTACAAAAGATGTCTAAACAAGAGAAACATTAGCAATGATAGCCTCTCAAAATGATCCCAGCTTCCCCCCACCACACACCCGGCAACCCGTCCACCTCTTCTGCTGATTCAGAGCAGAGGACTTGCTGAAAACCTACTATGTGTCAGGACTGAATAAAGGTCTAGGCTAGCAGAAAATCTAGGTGGTTTTCTCGAGGAGGTAAAAGAGCAGTGGGGGAATTTCTGTACCAGCTCTTCGGAGACCCTTGACTGGGGAAAACACATCATGAGTATTTTGGAAACAAAAATTAGTGGAGGGAAGGGAAGAAGAGGGAGACAGGACGCGTTCCTGCATGAACGTGAGGCTGTTCAGCTCTGCTTCCTGCCTAGCGCTGGTGGTCTCCGGGGGAGGTGGGGACAGGGCTGCCGGTAAAGGAGGCTCTGGGACGGAGGAGAAATGAGTGGCCAGGGGTCTGCAGAGCCTTGGCTGGTACTCGACCGTGGACACAGGGAGAGCTTTATTTCGGGCGCCAAAGCAAATCTACCAGCCCACGGAGGGAAGAAGGACTTCAGTAAAGGTTTTCACGTAGCCCAGCCTGGCCTGGAACTTGCTATGTAGTTAAGGATGAACTTTGAACTTCTGCTCTTCCTGCCTCCACCCCTGGAGCTCTGGAATTACAGCTGTGCATCATCACACCCAGTTTGTGTGGTGCTGGAGATCAAGTCAGGGGGCTACCTGCTGGGTCCCCCTCTACCATCTGCGGCACACCCCAGGCTAAAGCCTCTAAGGGCGATCTTGGGAGTGGAGACCTGATGAGTTTCTCAACTCAAACATAACAAGAGTTGAGTCCCAAGCCTGCTCTGTACCAGCTGTGGGACCCCTTAGCCTCCCCAAGCCTCAGTCTCTCCTCCATACAGTGGAGATGCTGTATAAGGTGTGAGGCAAGAGGACATGAGAGATGGAGAAGATGGTGACCTCCACATAGCACAAACTGGTCTTCTCCCTGACTTCAAAGGCCATTCTTCAAACCCCTGCCAACCCTTGATCTTTGAGACACCAATGCTAGCCTGCTCCTCCTTGTCTATCTTCTCTAGGTTTTTGGGACAAGGTCTCACTACATAGCCCTGGCTGTCATGGAACTCTCTATGTAGACCACACTGGCCTGGAATGCAGAGAGATCTGGAGACCAAAGATCTAGGTTTGACTCCTCGTCCTCCATTTAATGCCAGTGTGACCTTGGACAAATCATTTAATCTCTCTGAGTTCCAGGTTGTCAGCCTGCAAAAAATGGGAATTATGCCTGCCAGAATGAGGTCCCGCCTACCAGAACAAGGCCCCACAGGGAAGCATTTTGTGTTAAAGCACCTTACAAGTGTCAGCTGATGGTCCATGCTGACCATGTGACCAAGCCCCACTCCTCCATGCTATCCCTGCCCCTCTCCATGCCAAACTCAATCTGGTTAGAAGAAGCACTGAGCAGGGAATTAGTGCTGAGCCAGTGTCCCAGCACCATTACCAGTTTGGGGTCCTTACTCATGACCCACAAGGGCCTCCGTTTTCTCATATTTGGCAGGGGTGTTTTTGCCTGTTTGTTGTTTTTGAGACAGGGTCTCATTACATAGTCCTGACTGGCATGGAACTTCCTATGTAGAACAGGCTGGCCTGGAACTCAGAGCTCCGCCTACCTCCCAACTGCTGGAACTAAAGACACGCACCATCATGCCCAGATTGTTTTGGGGGTTTTTGAGATAGGGTTTCACTGTGTAGTCCTGGTTGGCCTACTGGGAATACAGATCAGACTGGCTGGAACTTGGGGTGATCCTCCTGACTCGTCCTCCCAAGTGCAGGGATTTCAGGCCTGTGCTTCCACTCCAAGTTTCTTGTGAAAATTCAGAGTATCTTCCATAGTGTATTCTTCTGTGAGGTAGACCATTGCTGAAAGGGTCAGGAGTTCATTTTCCAAAAGGCACATGGCTGGACTTTGAGGACGTCACCGCCTCTGCCGATATGATCTCATCAGACTTTTCTATTAATAAGTTCAGAATTAGACACTCCCAGTGTGTGAGCCTAAGGGTGTCTCTGATACTCCATTGAGGGTAATTAGTCTATTTGACCCTTAGCAGGGGAAATGTGTCCAGTTGGGGGGAAATGAAGTTGTCAAACACAGCCCTTAAGAAAAGGGAGATTTATAGGGGACCACATACAAAAGCCCAGGAATTAAACAAACAAACAGGGAAAGAGCACTTAAGAGCTCAGACCGAACAATGTATACCGCACGCTATGTTCAGGCAAGTCTGCCAGTGGCCGAGGACTCCCCAGGCACCACCCAGCATAGCAGCCCAGACAATTGTTCATCTTCCAAGAGCCCTTTCCCAGAAGCCATAGGGTTGCAGGAAGGTAAAGCCAATGACTTCACTGAGCCGGAGGAATATCAGTCTCGGAACAACCTTCATTGGTAATTTTGGTTTGGGGAACTTTCTTCTATGTGGCCCGAGATCTGGATCCTGCCACCTCCCTGCTGTCCCCGAGACATCACTATTCCCTGATCATCTGGGGTGCCCTGCTTTCCAGGAGTCATTCCAGCTCCAGATCCCTATTTAGTCTGCCTTCATTAACATGCAGAACACCCCACTAAACTCAAATGTCAGCTAAACCACAAAAAATTGTTTAAACATATTTCATTTTAGATAGACTGAAACGTTTTCCTTGGCTCAGGTGAACTTGCAATATAACCAGCACTCTATGTCTTTATTTGCCAAATCACAATACTTCCTACTTGCTGTTATCTCTGCCTAGAACACAGCCTTGCATCTTCTCGGCTAATTCCTTGTTTTTCAGTCTCCATTCCAGCATCTTTTCTACAAAGACCTTTGACCCACCCTTTCCCAATTTAATGGTGTAATAGCTCTTTAGCATATTCCCTGGGTGAGTTGAAAAGAATTTACTTATTTCATCCTTGTTTTCTTCCACTAGAATGCCCATTTTGATGTTTTCCCCAATCGTTCTCCATCCCGTGCATGCATGCGCCTAGCACACATCAGACATCTGATAAATACCTCCCGGCTGGGTAAATGAGCGGACTCTGCAATAAGTGCTCAATGCAAAGGCCCTTGCTACCAATCTGTTGAAATGAGTTCGATCCCAAGTACCACAGGGTGGAGGGAAAGAACCAACTCCAACAAATTGTGCTCCACAGGAATGCCATGGTGTGTGTGTGTGTGTGTGTGTGTGTGTGTGTGTGCATGTCTGTGTGTGTCTGTTTAAAACAGAAATGGTGCTGGGCAGGGATGGCGCATGCCTTTATTCCCAGGACTCAGGAGGCAGAGGCAGGTGGATCTCCGTGAGTTCAAGGCCAGCCTGGTCTACAGAGTGAGTTCCAGGACAGCCAAGGCTCTACCAAAAAAAAAACAACAAACCTGTCTCAAAAAACAAACAAACAAACAAACAAAAGCTAATAATAAATAAATAAATGAAACAAAACAAAAACAGAAATGGGAGCTGGGCAGGATAGCATATGCAGAGGCAGGCTGATCTGTGAGTTCAAAGCCAGCTTGGTCTACAGAGCAAGTTCCAGGACAGCCAGGGCTGTTATACCGAGAAACTCTGTCTTGAAACGCCAAAGCCAACCAACCAAACAAACAAAAACAAAACAAAATAAGAAACCAACCCCAGGAGTGGGATTCTGTTTTATGTGCTCTTCTTGTTTCCTCACATAACATAATGTCTAAGTAAGAAAGAGATCGTAAATGCTTTTTAAAATGAGGGGTATGGGTGCTGATTGGTAACAGGATGCATTTCCCAGCTTGCTCAAGGCTTGGTTCCACTCCTGCACTGCCAAACACAAAAAGGCTGAGAGCAGGGCTGCGACAGGAAGCTTTGGGCTATTCCATTTGACAGTTTCTAGAACAGAGCTCCAAGGATCAACCCTCGGTAGTTTTTGGAGCCCTTAGGGCCCTTGTCGGAACACATAACATAGATAAGATTAGAAAATAAATTACACCGGAATACAATTACAAAAACAAAGCCATGTGGTTGGCAAGCTGGCTCAGAAATAAAGGGGCCTGCCACCAAGCCGAACCTGAATTTGGGCCCCAGGATCCATGTGATAGAAAGAGAGAACTAACTCCTACAAATTGTCCACTGATGCCCACATATGCACGGTGGCATGCATGTACACCCACACACTAAGTAAATAAATGTTTAAAAAGGGCATGGTGATGCATGCCTTTAGTTACAGCACTTGGAGGCAGAGGCAGGGGGATCTCTGTGAGGTCAAGGCCAACCTGGTCTACAAAGTGAGTCCCAGGATAGTGAGGACTGGTACACAGAGAAACCCTGTCTTGAAAAACATAAACAGACAAACAAACAAATAAATAAATAAAAATGCAATAAAAAGAAAAACTCAGAAGCTAGGGCTGGCAAGATGACTCAGTGGGTAGGGGTACTTGCCACCAAACCTGAGTTCAATTCCCAGGACGCATAGTTGGAAGTGACTCCTGTAAGTCCTCTGACCTCTTCATACATGCCTGTGCATTTGCACACATGCACACGCGCAAACACACATACACACAAAAACATACACAGACACCACGAATGCACATATACAATAAATTCAAGAAGGTTTTAGAAGTATAAGTTTTAAAGTTTTAAAAGGTCTAGACATGATAGCACAAACATTTAACCCAGCACTTGGGAGGCAGCGGTTGTAGGTAGAGTTCTGTAAGGTCAAGTCCAGTGTGCTCTATGGTGAGTTCTAGACCAGCAAGGAGTACACAGTGAGATTCTATCTAAAAACAAAACAAAACAGAACAAAAAAACCCCAGAGCTATTTAATACAATAATAATGAGAATTATTATTAAGAAACAAGCTCTAGCTGGGCAGTGGTGGTGCATGCCTTTAATCCCAGCACTTGGGAGGCTGAGGCAGGCTGATATATCTCTCTCTGAGCTCGAGGCCAGCCTGGTCTACAGAGTGAATTCCAGGACAGGCTCCAAAACTACAGAGAGAAACCCTGTCTCAAAAAACCAAAACACAAACAAACAAACAAACAAACCACAAGCTCTATAGCAGTGAGTCAAGTTTTTAGCATAATTTCAAAGTAGTGACAGACATAAATGTATTATGGTAGCTACAACAAAGTAATATGATTTGAAAACATCTGTGATTTCAGTTGGCGACAATCTCGGGCGCATCCATACGACTGTGGGTCACAGCGCTGCTTGGTAACTGAGGGTCATGCTGCACCTGAAGTCAGCCATCATTTCTTCCCCTCCACTCCAGTCCGCAGACCTGAATTTGGCGGACTTGCCAGCTGCCAACTCAGCATGTACCTTATTTGCGCTAGATTTAAGCAGCTCTTGCCTCCTTCCTCCTTCCTGGATGCCATGAAGTCGTCTAACAAGTTCAGCCAGTTCTGAGCTGAGGAAGCCAGATAATCCGCCTACTTATAAGAGTCCGCCTAATCCAGATAGATGCTTTTCATCACTGAAGGTATCTTCCAGGCTCTGCAAATCCAGAGGATCTGCCTTCTTCCTTCACACAAGCCTCGGTACTGGCTTCGTTTCTCAAATCACTGGCACCAGCCAGGTTCTGCTTCTTGGCCGGGGTTATGGAAATTATCAGAACTTATACTCTCTTCCTTCCATGGTAATTATCAGCATATTCCGTTGGCGTTATCAAACATTATGCCTCCCAGAAGTCATGTTCATATATAAAATATTGCTATGCCAGAGCTAAAAGGTGGACCCAGAACTCTGGATTCCTAAACCCAATGTGTATCCCACAGTGCTTACACTGTCCTTTAATATTGTTGGACCGTTAAAAATAGTTTAAATTGGCTGGAGGTGGAACTTAGTGCCTGGTCTTACACTTAGCATGCCTGAGGCTCTGAGTTCAATTTTCAACACCAAAAAAGAGGAAGGAAGGAAGGAAGGAAGGAAGGAAGGAAGGAAGGAAAGAAAGAAAAAAGAAGAGAGAGAGGGAAGGAAGAAGAAATGAAGGAAGGAAGGGTGGGTAACAGGCCTCCACTTAGCACAACTGAAGCCATAATGGAAGCATCATTCAGGCCATGGAACCCAGCACACCCAGCACACAGGCAGCACCATCAACCGAAAACAAGAACAAAGACCTCATCCATCAAAGTCCATAGTCCTGGGTAAGCCCCTAAATGTACTAATCTTGGTTTTTTTGCTTCTGTTGTTCTGCTTCTGGCTAACTGTTCTTGCTAAAGAGGCATGTCAACCCAGGATGTGGTTTTTTTTTTTGTATTTAAAAGCCCACCCTGAGAAAGACTCTGGACTGGACTAGGGTTCTAAACACCCAGCGTAGTTGCCTGCCAGCTAATAAGGACTTTCTGTTGGTTTGAACGTGTGTCTGCGTGGTCTTCTCTGAAGGATAGATACCTCATAACATTTCTGGAGGCTACAGAAAGACCCCCAGAAGCCAGTCCAGCAGTAACTATGGCTGCAGCAGCTACTGTTGCTATGGTGACACCACCAGCGATGGCTGGTAGTGGCCATAGAGGCCCAAGGGTAAGAAAGAATATGATGTCTGTTTCTCCTGTAAAAACTCCAGACCTCCTACGAAATCTATTGGCTCTGTTTTGTAGGCTGGTGGCCTAGTGACAGTTCAGGCTGTCTGGAACATGGTAGCTAGGAGATCGGCCATCTGACCAGTCTCCCTCTATATCAACCAGTGGCTTTCTCTGGTGCAAGACTCTGCCCTCCCACCCTGGCTTAAGATCTGTGACTTTTTTTTTTTAATGGTTTCTTGACACTGGGTTCCTCTGTGTAACCCTCGCTGTCCTGGAACTTGCTTTGTACACCAGGCTGGCCTCAAACTCAAAAAGATCTACCTGCCTCTGCCTTCCGGGTGCTGGGACTAAAGGCACACATCACTACACCCGTGACCTGTGCCTTTTTTGGGGGGACGCAAGTCCTTTTGGTACTGCCAGGTTGCCCGAGAAACCCCAAACCTCCACTTGTTCTCTCAACCCCACTTCCTTAGCACTCCCTGCTGGCTCGGACTGCTTTGTCCACACCTCCTTTCCTCCTTTCCCACTAATGGTCTGTATAACTGGAAAGCTCAGAAGCCTTCGGCCTCTGCAAAGAATAAAAAGGATCCTCCAGGCGGGGCGGGGCCTGGTGGGACAGTGCAACCCAGATAGAGCAGGTTTTCCCTCCTGTCCAACCTGACTGGGACCCCAACACTGACTAATACAACAAGGCCCTGGACTCCCTACTGTTATTGGAAGACAGATGGACACCAAACTCCACCAGGCCACATATCTGGGGACATCTAAAGCTGCTGAGTTACTCAGGCCCAGATATTACAATAAATATGGGTTGTGCTTCTCCCTGTGGTTTGACAGTGACCCGGCCTTCATAGCCCAAGTTTCTCTAAGTCTGGCAAAGGTCCTAAATATTGATTGACAACTACATTGTGCCTAGAAGCCACAAAGTTCAAGACAGGAAAATGGAACATATGTCCTTGAGACTGGGGAAGATTGGACCAGCCTCTTACCCTTTGCCCTTGGCCAGATGCACCCATATCCAGAAGTTCATACTGCAGAAACTACTAGCCATTGCCTCCCCAAGTCCTTGCAGGCCCTGCCACAGACCCAGAGGACTATTCACAGACATTTGGAGAGGCCGCACCCTTGCCTGGGTCTGAGCCTGCCTGGGGACCTTATATGAATAGAGAGAATCCTGACCAGGAGCCTGGAGCCAGGGTGGAAAGGCTCATGCTGCCCCTCTGCCACAACCACCCCTCTTCCTTTGCTTCTTTGGATGAAGGTGGGTGTTAGGGTCTCCCTCGGAGGCTCAGGCTTTGAACTTAACATCCTCCTGTCTCAGCCCCTAGAGTCAGTGGGATTCACACCCAGCTACAGTGCACTTTCAAGGAAAAAATTTAGAAAGTTAAAAAAATTAAATAAATACTAAAACACTAGGTCTCATTCGTTGTAAGCAATAGAAATGGACCTGCTCTAGCTTAAGCAAAAAGCGAATGTCACAGGAAAACATGGAGTAACCCCCAGACTCAAAGGAAACCCAAAAGGCCTGGCTTTGCAATAAACAGACATTAGGATAATTCTGGGAGTCTAATTAGCAGGAACTCATAAGCAAGATGAGCAAAGTTCCCTGTAAGACCAAGATAATGAATATCTCATGCTTTCTAGGCAGTAGAGTCTCTCATAACTACTGGACGCTGTCATCGGAGAACTAACGCAACACAGGGCATACAATACTCAGCAGTCGTCGTGAAAACAAACGGCTGGGGCGGGGCGGATCCACATTCGAGTCCTAGTTTGCTGCCCTGTCTTAGGGTGTTTTCCTCTTGGAAGGGTCAGTCCTCTCAATGGCTGGCTCAAGATTCAAATTCAATGAGAGAAGATGTGACAGCGAGAAAGAATGTGGGTCACTCTGGGCAGCTTGGCCGGGGAGGGTGGTTTTGTCCTGCCAAGCCAGACTCTGTCCCATCTAGAGTTTGCTTTTCTGAGGCCAGATGAAAGACATGCCTGGCAAGAAGTTGGTGGGGGCGGGGGTGACGGAGAAATGGTGGGTGTTCCCCACACCAGTGTCTCCCTTTCTTCAGTATCCTGTTGGGCTCCCTCTACCACTCTCCCTTCTAGGGAAGGAGCCAGTGAAACCTGGGTGGTGGGAGCATCCCAGCAGGTTGGTTTCCCAGTGATACTAACGGAACCACTGCTCCTGTGTCAGTGGCCAGGGCTGAGCTACAGAAGACACTAATTAAATGATAAAGGCCCATTAAACTTAGTCCTCTGTTTTCCAGCAAAGATGGAGGGCTGGCAAAAAATATGGGAGTCCTTGTAATTCAGAGGACGCCTTGACCCATTACAGGGAAACCATGGGAGGTGGTGGCTTGGGGTTTCATAGTCAGTCCGTGGAAGGGATGGTGTAGTTTCTGGCTTTCTGTCCAGCCTCTTTCTGATGCATAATTAAATCTAAACCAACTTAGCTTCTCTGACACAGAGCCAGCCAGGGCCTGGCACTTTTGTCTGTGTGGACTCAGAGCAGGCCCAGTTGAGAAACACATAATGCACTACCCCACTCCCCAGGTTTCATGGCTTGATTGTCGCAGGGTGTTGGAGGAGGAAGAAAATGATCTTCACGTTCTAGCAAGTCAGCCCGGGGGAAACTGCAGTTCCTGAAGAAGCCTTCCCACCTCCAAGCCCTGGAACCCTTCGCCTTCTCTGTTAGCTGAGCCCTATTTGCTCCCTCTCCCAACCCCCTCCCCCAACATCTTTTTGATCTTGACTTGGTTGGAAACTTGAGGAAATCCCAGATTAGGCTCTGATGACCCAAGAGTGCCTACTAGTCCCAGGGAGGGGCTCTCTTGTGGAAGGAGACAGGAACATGGATTCTGTTTACAGAAAAAGCACGCGTTTGTGATGTATCTGGAAGAGCTGAGTTCTTGAGGGTGAGGACTGAGTGGTGTGGGCTCCGTGGAGGAAAAACTGTATGTGGCTACTGTTCCGGTGAACAGATGTCCTGGCTCTTCTTGGGATTGGTGGATTGCCCAGACTTGGGGATTTCAGGGGTAAAATGGGAAAAGTCTAGGTAGTGAAGACAAGTTTAGTCACCCACGGCTTCAGTCTTAGGAGCAACACAAATAACAACAATTTGCTATCTACCACGCACAAGTGTGAGCACGCCACTTTCCTTTGTTGTTCAATTGACCCAATGGCTGAAGGGCTGTATTGATTTCTATTTTGTGAATGAAAAACTGAAGACCAGCTAAGTAACTAAGGACCTCACCCAAGTTCACACAGCTAAGTAAGTGTGGGCTTGACACAGAAACCCAGGTCTGTCTCTCTTCCAAAGCCACGATTTTACTGTAATAACTTTTTTCCTTCTAATGGACATGAAAGTAACTCCATACTGGAATTAGCCCTTTAGGGATTATTATTGTATTGGACTAACTGGCTCTGAACAAGTCAGACGTTGGCTGCTAGTCCCCTACCCAAACTGGAAACTGGAAAGAGGATTAGGTTTTGTTTTTTGTTTTTCTCCTTTGGTCCTGGGAATTGAACCTGGGGCCTTGTACATACTAGACAAGTACTTTACCACTAAGCTATGTTCCATTGACCCCCTTTTTGATAATTATGCTTAATCATTCTTATAAATGACATAGGGAAATAAAAATTAATATGTGCATGAAATTGAATGTTCAGAAATGCAAATAGGCATTTACTATGTGATAAAGACAGGATTTCAAATCCATGGAGGAAAGGCAATAAAAGCTGGGACAATGAGGTAGCCAGAAAAAGCTGGCTCCCTGTCTCACACCTTATATTAAAATAGATTCCAAATGCACCCAAGGTTTATGTGTGAGAATAAAAATCAAAGGAACATTGAAAAGACACATGGGAACTTAGGTCTGAGTGTGCTGCAAAATCCAGAAGCCATAAAAGAAAATAAGTTTGATTTCATTAAACTCTCCTTCGTGGCAAAACAAAGTCCATAGGAAGGTAAAACAAAGATGGTGGAGACATTTTAAATGCTCAAAAACCTAAAACTAACATCCTTTTTTATTACATTTATTTATTTATTTCGTGCGTGTATGTGGGCCTGCATGCGTGCATGTGTGCCACAGTTCACTTATGGAGACCAGACAACTTTCAGGAATTGGTTTTCTTCTTCCAACATGTAGGTCCCAGGGATCAAACTGAGGCCGTGGGGCTTGGCTGCAAGTGCCTTCCAAAACTTACATTCTAAATGGGTAAAACATTTACACAAGTAAAAAGGAGAAAAGAAAAGTAATCAACAAAATCTAGCAGAACACAGACATGAGCATCTGAATAGTCAGTTCACAGAGGAGACGGATGCTTAACTCCTGGACAAGTTCCACTTTACTGATAAGAAAAGAAGGTTATGACTGCAAGAAGTTCCTGTATGGCTGGAGAGGCAAAGATCAAAGAGGGCTACCCCTGCTGCCGAGGCTGTGAGCTAGTACAGTCTTGTCAGAAGACTGGCAGTGTCCGTCACAGCTGAAAACTAACCACAGCCTTTGACCTGACAATCCCACAGAAGAATTCACCTGCAGGAAAATGAACTGCAAGGATTTAGGGGTGGCATTTTGGCAATTGTAGGCAACATATTCCTCCATGAAATGGAACTGGGTCAGCTGGGTGTGGTAGCGCACACCTTTAATCCCAGTGCTCTGGAGGCAGAGGCAGGTGGATCTCTGTGAGTTCCAGCCTGGTTTACATGGTGAGTTCCAGGACAGATAGAGAACTGTGAGGGACAGTAGAGGGATCTTGTCTCAAAAGAAAAACAAAAAAAAAGGGAACTGGATAAAGAAACTATGTTAGGTCTACATAGTAGAAAATCATGGAAAAATTGAAGCAACACAATCTATATGGATAAGGGATGATGTCTGATATAGAAATACAGATATAGATGCACATATTTAATGCAGAACAACGAGGAAAGTACGCCATTATTCGTGTGCCGATGTGTGTCCCAAAGGAAGACAGGTAATGTATTGTACGTGTTGGAACACAAGGTCCAAGAGTGAGTTATGTGAGAATTCTGAGTGCTTGTGAGAAAACTCCAAGAAACTAAGACAGGAGTCTTGTGACCTCTGTTTCTTCAAACATTGAATTGTTTTTGGATTATGCTCTTGGGTCCCTTCCAGATGTAGTGGCTAGGGGCGAATTTACTTCACATCATTAATTACACCTGGCTATTGCTATTTGTTTATATGCACCTATAGGAAAACTTGTTCTTGCTGCATGTAGCTTGCCTGCCACGTTTGGCTTGCGCTGTGATTGGACACTTTACTCATGTGACTCCTCTTAATCCTCAGAGTATAACTTGTCTGATGCACGGAATAAAGCGGGCTGTTGGAGGAGACTTTAGTCCACTTCATATTTAGGCTCCATTCTCCCAGGTCCCACTGCGTCTAGAGTGGTAAACATGTATGTTTGTAACTGAATGAAAAGTCTCTGATAAGACACACAAGAAACTGGAAATAGTAGTTCCCATAGAGAAAGTGTTGAGCCCACAGTCAGTAGCGAAAGACCACCATCCCAATGGCCAAACTGGAGCAACCATTTTATTGTGCACAGCTGAATATGCAGGTCCAGTGGCCATCTCCCCTAATATGGGCTTCAGAGAGGGATGTGGAAAATAAGGTTGTTAGAGTTCAGGGGTAGGGAATTCAAGTGGGGGACTTGGCAAGCAAATAAACAGGGTCACAGAAGGAGAACATAAACATAACAGGTTGGTCATAAACAACCTCTTGAAACAAAGATAAGGTTGCTGTTTGCTGGAACAGGCAGTACAGAACCATTTGTAGTTAAGGTTACCGGAGGGGCATAGGCCAATCCTTGAGAAACAGACTTAATTATAACAGGAATGAACTGGGTGGTGGTGGTGCATGATTTTGATCCCGGCACTTAGGAGGCAGAGGCAGGTGGATCTCTGTGAGCTCAAGGCCAGCCCGGTCTACAGAGCGAGTTCCAGGACAGCCAAAGCTACACAGAGTAACCCTGTCTCAAATAACTAAAATAAATAAATAGAAATAAAAAATATAAACAGGAATGAACCTAGTTTGTCTTTACTATAAGGTGGCTTTCAAGCCCAAATTGGAGGCAGGCTGATTTATCAAAGGTCAATAGAAACTTATTTCACCCAAATTCCCAAAATATTGTTTATGAATGTTTGTTTTCATTTAAGGGGGGTTGGTTACAAATTATTATTTGTCACAGTCAATCTCTTTCTAAAAGAAGAAAGGAGGATATGACATAGAAATGATGGGGAAAAGGGTAGATTACTGAATCTACTTTAATTCAAAAAACAACTGTTAATCTCAAAACATTTTACAGTGGTGTAGGTTTTAGTTTATTGATATAAATTTAAGGTTAATTTTGTTATACTATATGTATATTTCTATTCTTGTTTAAGGTATTATGTTTATACTGCTCAATTAAAAATGTAATGTCTAATAAAATACAGAATTACAGAAATATAGCTAGTCATCTATAATAGTCAAACTTATAGTCATGTAAGTTAAGTTTTTTTAGTACTTTTTAAAATATTTATTTATTTATTTATTATGTATACTATATTCTGTCTGCCATGTATGCCTGCAGGCCAGAAGAGGGCACCAGACCTCAGTACAGATGGTTGTG
>LOJH01014033.1:0-10636 GCA_001685095.1 Ellobius talpinus | reverse complement strand
TTTGGAAGAGCAGGCAATGCTCTTAACTGCTGAGCCATCTCTCCAGCCCCCTATGACCTCATTTAAAAAATGTAATGTATAATTAAGAAATGCTGGTTGGTAGTTAGTCATCTATAATAGTCAAACTTGTCACTTTAGGTATGTTTTCAAGATTAAGCCTAGGTTTGTTTAGCTCAGATATACTTAATAGATAATGGTCCTCAAACTTGTCAGAGGTCTGATGAATATGACATTTAAAATGTTTAATGGGAAAAATTTACTATGACAGACAGAGACCCCCATATTTTAGCAGTGACCCTAAGGTCTCCAAAGAAGATGACGGGGCACCACGATCTTCCCACCTAGATTGTGGTAATGCTAATCGCTGGGCAAGAATGCCCCAATGAAGCACCTGCTACCAGGACCCGGCCCAAACTGTGGAGAAGCAGAACACTGAAGAGTTGATTGCCCCACTTTGCCTAGTCTCTCCCATGTTCTTCCTCCACAGGAAAACCTCTCACCTTCTGGGCCTGGCAGCCAAAACTGCTGCTGTCCTGGTACCTTTGCCCCCAGTGCCATGGAGACCACAGGAGCCTGGGATGAGTATCTAGGTAATGGACTAGTCTCTGCCATTTTAGCTGATACATAGGCCTTTTGGGTTTTACTTCATGCTATAATTTATCCTTCTCAGATCTCTGATGGTATTGACAGCTAGGCTAACTATAGCTTTGTCAACTTAGCAGCAGCAGGCCACCAACCAGGCTCTTCCCCAAGGTTGTAGCCAGTTTGTTAATTCATTTCATATGTAAAAGTCAAGCCTTGCTTTTTCTAGAGCTGCTAGGTCTCCTGTAGAGAAAAGGCAGACAGGTTTCCCTGGTAACAGGCTTCATATTAAAAGATAAACAGGTTTTAAGTATAATTTTCCCCTAAAAGAACATGATTTTCAGTGACCGTTCTCAGTAATAATTGCTCGTGTCTCTGGTAAATGATTAGGTGCAAAATAAAAAAAGGGGGTTAAAGTCTGTACAAGTTTTGAAAATCTAAGAATGCTTTAAGATCTATTAAGTTCTGAGGCTGCGAAAGCTTAAGTCAGTTCCGAGGGTCTCAGAAGTGATTTAAAATGGAAATGCAAGTTGCAAAAGTATGGGAAAATGGGACATGTTTCAGATTTCTTTCCCCTTCTATGCCATTGTTACACTAAGATTTTAAACATTCAGAGTTTTTTCAAACTTTCTTTTCTTTTTTTATATTTTAACTTATTTTTATTAAGTATACAGTGTTCTGCCAGAAGAGGACACCATATCCCATTATAGATGGTTATGAACCACCATGTGGTTGCTGGGAATTGAACTCAGGACCTTTGGAAGAGAAGCCAGTGCTCTTAACCTCTGAGCCATCTCTCCAGGCCCAAACATTCAGAGCTTTAACATTGATCAATGGAGTTCTGAAAAGCTGATAGAGCAGTGACTCAAGATTTTAGATGTATTTTGGTTGTCTTCTAAGTATAGACTTAAAAGTGCTTCTCATTGGGTTAAAGACATTTCTGTCCAATATATATCTGGCTTTCTGGACAGAGGAAAAATGCTCATTTATCTTTACATTTATTTATTTAGTGTTCATTCTTTTTAACCCAAAGCTATAGCCTTTGGTAGGACTCAAAGGTGTGAGTCTATTCCAGTTGTTTTATAGACACCTGTTACCTGCTTTTTCTATAATGTGGATTTCAGTATGGATTGGTAACGCTTAATATATCTAAAACTTTTATATCTTTTTGTAAACTAAAAAAAATCATGTAAGCTTCAGAGACTCAAGGGAGTCATAAGACCTGGACCCACTTCTTACAGGTCAAAAGGACTCCAAATAATTACAGCCTATGCTTCCCCATCTGTCTATTCCTGAGGATAGGCTCTCTTTCCTGGTCTTGAGGCTCCTCCCCTCCCCAACTACTAGGATTAATGGGCCTGAATGTCCCAAATGTAATATTTTCCTTTAAGTTCCTAAATTCTAACTTCTGTCCAGAGTTACATCTATCTCAACAGATTTCCACTTGGCCAACAGACACCACCCAAGCATCAGCTGCTGACTACAGCATGCTCCAAATGACTGCAAGCCCGGGACTTGCTGAAAGCTGATGTGGACCAGTCCAGCCTATGTGAAGGCTCCCTGTCTTTTCAGCGGGGTTAGCGAACCAGATGCTTCTGATGGGCGCCCCATTGCCTGAATCTCCTCCTTGCCTTTGACTAATATTTCAGCCTTCATGGACCCTGACAACAGTGTCCTAGTTTCAGCAGGATGTAGTCACAGAAGAGAATATGTCATCCTTTGTCCCCCAACAAGCTGGAATTTTAGATCAAAAGGAAACTCTCTGTTTATAGGAGACAAAATATCTACTTAGAGCGCCTATTGGCATACTAGGAAATGTACCTGTGAACACTAAGTAGACCCAGATCTATCAACAGGTAGATTTGTTAGTTGAAACCATTCTATAGTATGATAGGGTATTCAACCTGTTCCATGTAAAACAGAGAGATTATTATATAGCTTTATGGAAAAAATGTTTCTATATAAACTATTCAAAAATCATTAAAAATAATCTGGTGTACTAAAAAAATATTATTGCAAAAAAGGGGACCTGAGATGAAGTAAATAACTGGTTCCATTCTCATTTCCAGATTCCTTCTAGACAGTAACTCTGATGTCCGCCATCACAGGGCCTTTAGCCCTTCTGCTTCTGCTAATTGCTGTTGGCTCTTGCATCATTAATGCTTTAACTAAATGATAATTCCTGTCTGGGTACCATTAAGTTGATGGTTATTAGATCCCAGTATAAACAGGTACCCAGCACAGAGTCAATAATTTGACACAAGATACAACTCAAGGGGAGTGGGGTGTGTGGGGGGGTGAGAGCCAAAATTACATTGTAAGTTGTTTACTGTGCCTTAGAGATCCATGAAACAAAAATGCCTCTGATCTGCCAGTCCCTTGCCCCAGGACAGACAGTTCCTAAAATGCTGGAGGCTGTTGTTTATGGGAGATAACCAGACACTGTTTTCAGTCTCCTAAACCAGTTTGCTTGACCCATCTGCAGGGATTTGCTTGATCACATGCGGGCAGGAGGTTCACAGTCAGGGAGTATGTCAGGATATGCGCTTACCCCTGATTGGATGTAGGATGGAGGTACGTCAGGAGGTATGCTTGCCCCTGAATGGACCTGATGGGAAATGCAGTGGATTATGGGCCCCTGACTGGATGTAGGCTAGAGGTATGTCAGAAGATATGCTTGCCCATGATATATATAAACAGTTTAACATTTTAAAATTAGGAACTATTTTAATCCATGTCAAAAGACACTTTGGTTCCACCATTTTCCCAGCACTGAACCTCTGAGTGGTTATGATTCTCTGGGAAGGTAAAAAGGGCAGGGCGCAGGGGAGCCTTCTTTCTTACACACAAGACAGGGAAGTAGGCGTAGACTTGTCTTGGTGAGTGAACAGACACCACTGCTTTCATGATGGGAACTTGTTTCTCACGGGTTTGTTAACGAGCCACATCTTTCTCCAGTGAAAACCAGTCTAAATGTGTTAGCATGTGTATTTCGATGCTAACAGAAGACAAAATGGTTGACGCCCTCCCACTAGCAATGGCTATATCATTAAGTGCTAGCCGGTCGCTTCTGGGCTACAAACAACCCTGCATTAAAGGTCTGACCTCCCCGGAGCACATATTTACTAACCACAGTGTAAACCACAGACATGATAGCTGCCTGCTTTTCTCTGGCACCTTGTACTTCTGAAGGAGGAACTCGCTTTTAGTAGGTGTCAAGCCTGTAGATTCAGAGTTCACCAACATTGCAGAAAGCCTTCCGAGGGCCAGCCATTCCTTCGACCCTCCGGCTCACGGATGTCCTCACAGCCATCCTGTGAGGTAGGGACTAGAGCTCACTGTATTCATGAGGAAACTGAGGTTCAGATGGGTTAAATTTACTCGCCCACAGCCAAGCTGGGGAACCTTGGCCCAAAATACAACATGACAATTTGTTCTCTTGCTTTGGATGGGGAACAAAAGGAAGACCACATTGCCTCAAGTTGGCCTTCCCTTCCCTGTGGAGATGCTTCCTTAGTGACCAGACCCATTTCCCCATGCCATCCCAGCACGTCTAATTTACCTACACGCAGCGTTAATTTTATGCCTCCAAGTGACTGCAAGGAGATAGAGGTCTTCCCACATGGGCTGAGAACCTACCTCTCAGGCTGGGCACACAGGCCAACTGTGCCAGCCCTGGCTACCTCCATCTAGAATTACAACAGGCCTGGGGCTAGGGTTACCGCACTTAACACCGAAAGGTCCTCACCACTAGAGGGTGATGCCTTTTCAAGACAGGAGGCTAATCACTCATCAGGTGCCAGCTGGCCATGTATTTTGGGTTTGTTTTGTTTCTGCCAGATTCGAGAGCAAGCAAAGGGTGAGGGGCCAAGGGGACTAGGACAGGTTGAGTGGAGCTCTAGGGTGTGAATGACAGGGGCATTCAGAGAACCAACATTCCAAAGGAGACACTTATTAGAGTCTCCACACTGACATAGTACATCTGACAGTCCACATGCATGGTCCCCAGTGATTCCCGAGAGCCTACCGGGTACAAAGCATTTAAATGGGGACTTCAGCACAGTCCCTGTCCTCCAAAGGACTCTTACAGTAGGACAATAAGGAAATGTCCCCTTGACCTGTCCCCTACACATTCAACTCTGTCTTCCTCCCTCCTCTTCAGTCTCCATGAAACATACACTCAGTCACTTTGTCACCTCGCCAATCCGAGAGCCTGGAGGTTATCTCAAAGCTGGGCATAGCAACATGTGTCTGTGACCTCAGCACTGCACAGAGACGGGATCCTTGGGACTCCTTGGTCAGGACTGGCCTCAAAATATACCGTAGCCAGAGATTGAGAGAGACATTTGATGCCAACCTCTGGTCTCTACAACCATGTGTGTGCCTGTGTGCACTGCAGGTACACACTACAAACAAGTACACATATATGCACTACATTACACACACACAAACACACCATCAATCAATGTACTTTCAAAATAAAGTTTATTTAAAGGGGCTGGAGAGATGGCTCAACAGTTGAGAGCACTGGCTGCTCTTTCAGAGAACCAGGGTTTGATCCCCAGAACCCACCTGGTGACTCACAACTCCAGTTACAGGTGACCCAACGCCCCCTTCTGGCCTTCTCAGATACTGCATGCTTTAAGTATATAGACATAGATGTAGGCAAAGCATCCATAGACATAAAATAAAATGGAAAAAAAATTATTTAAAATTGTTGCTCTAGCTGGGTGGTGGTGGCATGTGCTTTTAATCCCAGCATTTAGGAGGCAGAGGCAAGTGGATCTCTGTGAGTTCAAGGTCATCCTGGCCTACAGAGCTAGTTCCAGGACAACTAAGACTGTTACACAGAGAAATCCCGTCTCGAAAAACAAAAACAAACAAAATAAAAACAAAACAAAAAATCCCCCCAAAAATTGTTGCTCTAATTGACAAATCATATATGTTTATGATGCACATGATTTTTTTGATATGTATGTATATTGGAATGGCTAACTAAAGGTGATTAATATGTGTTGCCATACACATACTTATTTTTTGTGATGAGAACTCATGAAACTTCTGCTTTTATCTGTTTTTGAATGCAATACACGGCCTGGAGAGATGACTCAGCAGTTCAAAGCACTGATTGCTCTTCCAGAGGACCCAGATTCAGTCCCCAGCACCCATATGGCAGCTCACAATTGTCTGTAATTCTAGTTCCAGGGGACCTGACACCTTCTTCTGGCCTCCATGGTGCATAGACATACATGAAGGTAAACACTCACACTTATAAAATAAAAAATAAAAAGAATGCAATGCTGCAATCAAAGCCTGTGCCTTGCACTGATTTCCCCTGACTGAAACACTGCATCCTTTGACCAACATCACCAGAGATGAGGATCTGGCCCTGGGAGCCCCGATCTTACTCTCTGTCTCTAAAAGTTAGAATTTTCTAGATTCTACTTGTGAATGGGATCTTGTACATGGATATTTGTTTTCTTGTTTTGTTTTTCGAGACAGGGTTTCTCTGTAGCTTTGGAGCGTGTCCGAGAACTCACTCTGTAGACCAGGCTGGCCTCGAACTCATTGAGATCCACCTGCCTCTGCCTCATGAGTGCTGTGATTAAAGGTGTGTGCCACCACTGCCTGGCTACATGGATCTTTCTAACACTAGCTTGATGGCAAAGGAAATTGTTCTCACAGCCATAACGAAACCAACCACTTCTGCTTATTTCTGTCAGCATCGGCCCCCCTCTCCTCTCCTCCTGCTTGCTCCCCACCTTTCCTTTGACAGCCTTGGTACAGCTTTCTTTACTCTGTCCAGCATAGTCCTCCCCGGTTTCTCCTAGACACCTAGCTAAGCACCATCTTTTTCTACAAGCCTG
The DNA here is from genome assembly GCA_001685095.1 of Ellobius talpinus. Classification (NCBI taxonomy): domain Eukaryota; kingdom Metazoa; phylum Chordata; class Mammalia; order Rodentia; family Cricetidae; genus Ellobius; species Ellobius talpinus. The sequence goes on along the minus strand of LOJH01014033.1, from coordinate 4,187 downwards.
TCCTAATCACTCCCATAAGACCAACAGCATCTTGTGCCCAATATAAGTCATTCCTTCCTGTGACCAATGGAGGGAAATGTTCTCTGCAGGTATGCCTTGTCCTCTCCCCTGCCTAATGACACTTTAGCCCATCGAAAGGAGGGGACCCTGGCTTACTGAAATCGCATTATTCGGCTGCAGTCCATACCCAGAAGTATTTTCTGCAACCGAACCTAACGTGACAGGTGCTGCTAAAGTCATTACAATCACCAGCGGCAAAACCCAAAGTGCTCTGGGAATTCACTGTTTAATAAATCCCAAGCCAGTCAGCAAAAAAGTGCCTGATAATTGCAGATCGTTGGAGACCCTGGAAAAGAAGTCACATGGCTTATGGCAGAAGACGGTACTTAGAGGATGCTGGAGGGCTGCGGTTAGGGAGCAGCTGTTTGTGGCTGTCTGGTGTCGATGGGCCAGGCCCTGCACACACACAAGTGCTGAAAGGAGAGCCTGTGTGGATAGCCCATCCCTGACCCTCCATTAGAGTGACCTATGGCATAGGGATGCGGATTTGACACATAATCTATAGACTTTGGGCTTGCATCTGATTTTGACCACCTGGCACAAGAGTGGAGGCTAAATGACCCATCTTCTCCCGGAGGTCATAAATTGCACTTAGGTAGCGGCTAGGCCTTATTAAGCTGTTTGAGTTCTTGTAGTTACTACAGGAAGACATATATCTTGTGCTATACATGAACTGCATTTAACAATTAAGTCAAATGAGCTGCCCGTGTGTCTTTTGAGAAATGAGATGCCTTCTCTGGCCCTCCAACCCTGTCTAGGGTGTGGAATAAAGAAAAAAAACCTGGAAAGAAAACAAGAGGCCTGAATTGGAGAATCTATCTTCACCCTCTATTACTTGACCCTTCCAGGCTGCTGGCACCCCAAGATTCCCCTTCTTGTCAAATAGAAGAGAGTCTCTCTCTCTCTCTCTCCCTCTCTCTCTCTCTCTCTCTCTCTCTCCTTTTTTGCATTGTGCAATCCATAGAGCTTTTCCTTGTCAAAGATCAGAGGTATAGAAAAGGGTCTATGGCTTATATATAAAGACTGATGTGATTTTTCTTTTACAATCTTGTATGTGTTCATGTATGTGTGTGTACATGTTTATGTGTGAGCATGATCACATGCCATGATGATCACATGTCATGGGGCATCAGAGGGCAACCTCAGGTATTGGTCCTCATTTTCCAGTTTGAGACAAGGCCTCTTGTTGGCTGTTGCATATACGAGGCCTGAGAATTCTGGGGATTCTTCTGACTCCGCCTTCCATCTAGCTGTGGGAGAGCTGGTGTCACAGCTCTTTTTGTGGGTTACAGGATCCAAACTCAGCCCTCACACTGTTCCAGCTAGCACTTTACGCACTGAGCTGTCCCTTCAGCTTTAAGAGAACACTGTTTCAAGGGCAGCTCTTTGCTAGCTCTCAAGCCTAGACAACTCAAGGCCTTGAAATCAAAGTTTCTGAGGGCTGGGAATACAGCTGGATGATGTAGTGGAATGTTGGCCTCACATGCATGTGGCTCTGAGCTCAATTCCACACAGATATAAATTTTAAAAATTCAGATTTTTAAAGGGTGGCCTGAGCTCCTTCACCTCTAAGAGATAGCTAACGAGTTTTAGATATCATGACTATAGTAGTATTTAGGATTCCAAGGGAAAACCATCACCATTCAATGCTTCATATGCTCAATAGTAAATTGATCAAGTGAATGAATATCTTTCATATTAGTTAGAGAGGAAATGCAGACAATGCCTTCTCATTTAAAAAGATAATAGTAAATAATCTACCTTTTCTTTTGTGGTTCTGGGCATCAAATCCCCAGCCTTGGGCATGTCAGATGAAATGCTGAATCAGCCAGCTACCTTCCCCAGCCCACAATATAGGACTGGTTCAAATTCACTGTGTATTAGTTATAAATGCAGTACATACGCTATTGGATAATGATACATGCAACACATAAAACTATTGAGTGATCATGCACATAACACATAAAGCTACTGAGTAATTATGCAGCAAAACAAAGCAATCAGGTAATTTGAATTAATCTCCTAGAAATCAGTGAAATAAGGAGAAAAGTGAGAAGGAGAAGTAGAGAGCAAGACAAGGCCAGCAGAGGTTTTAAGAGAAAAGCAGACATTCGGAGGATGAAGCATAGTGAAGGAAAAGAAATGGAGAGGAGGGGGAGGCATGGGGGCGGTGGACACCAGAGAGATGTGAAACTATGCTCCAGAAAGCCCTGACTCGCCCTGCCCTCTGGCTCTGCTCCTCTCTCCTCCTCTTCCTAAGTCACTTCTTTTAGTGGCTCAAGGACTAAATCCACTGTCAGAATGATGGTCTGGTTAAAAGAGGAATTCTTTGGGCTATAGGTGCAGCTGCAAGAAAATTTCTGCTCTATGAAGAAACCAAGCTAACCTAGTTAGAGGGCCGCACGCCTTCTCTCCGCAGAGAAGCCAAGGAACATAATTATTGCTGCATTTTTCCTAAAACTGAGTTTTGATGTCCTGTAAATGAACCCAGAACATCAATTTAATGGCATTTTTTTTTCAGGGAATAGAGATAGGGGTTTTGATGCACAGGATGCCAAAACTCCATGTTTTGTTGGATAGGTTGTTTGCCGAACCAAAGTCCCACCCCAATGAAGCATAATCTGTGTACCAAGCCATCTCCTGGCAGATGCTGCAACCGCTTGGAGAAAAAGATGCTCTTTTCTAACATGTCCAAAGGTGCCCATGGTGCAACATGAACCTATATCCAACTAAAGTAGCTTCTTATACACCTGAAGGAGCTCTGTGACACTGGGCTGGTGGTCCACACCGCGAGGGAAGAAGATGAATCATGGAAACCTCCAGACTTTGACCATGCTACCTTTGCCATCTGCCTTGCTGCTCATCAATCCTAAAACGGCAGTGTGGACCAAGTTTCTATTACAGTCAGAGGAGGGCACTGTTGCTTAGAGAGTGTGAGACCTTCTCTCTTTCTTCAGTTATTTATTTATTTTAAGTGCATTGGTGTTTTGCCTGCATGTATGTCTTTGTGAAGGTGTTGGATCCCCTGTGAGCTGCCATGTAGGTGCTGGGAATTGAACTTGGGTCCTCTGGAAGAACAGCCAGTGTGCTTAACCACTGGGCCATCTCTCCAGTCCCGAGACCTTCTCAAGGTCAGGTGGAATAATAATTTCCAGAACTTAGTATAACTCCAGGCATAGGCACCTGTCCTGGAACACGGGACTAAGAGAGCTAAGACTTGATCTCAGCTGTAGACTCAAGTCAGATGACTTTGCTTGCTCTCCAAAAAGGAATTTGGGACTGTGGCCAAATTCCTACCCTATTCTGGTCACTAAAATGGGACCCCAAATCCTATAGCCTTTCTTAAAGAACAGCCCAGTCAAGCCTGGGGAGACTGGGGAAGGGAGCTGCAATCTGGATCTCTGGCCAACACCAAGGGGTGCTGACACCTTCTGAAACCAATCAGGAAGTGTTGGGGACCCTCCTTGAGCCCACTAGAGGGCACTGGCAGGGATCAGCTGTCAGTCACAGGATGCAGAACAGGTGACATCATTGATAGAGCCAAGACCTGGGTGCAGTTCTTCCCTAAGGGGATCACCAGGGCAACTGTTGAGGAAGACATGGGCAGAAGAGCTGGTCAGCATGTGTTTCCTGGAGAAATCATCCATCTCCTGATTCTGGCAATAGCCTCTGGCCTAGAGTAAGTTGTGTTGCCTCCCTGAGCCTCTGTTTTCGCATCTGCAAAGAGCTGCTATGATTCAGGGTTGTGAGTTGCTGTGAACCTTCCTAATGCCGTGACCCTTTAATACAGTTTCACATCTTGTGGGAACCCAACCATAAAATTATTTTTGTTGCTATTTCATAACTGTAGTTTTGCTATTGTTATAAATTGCAATGTAAATATCTGTGCTTTCCAAGAGTCTTAGGTGACCCCTGTGGAAGGTTTATTTGTTGCCATGGGGTTGCCACCCACAGGTTGTGAACTGCTCTTCTAGAATGTCTAGAATACAGTCTGACATTTTAAGGAATAGAACTGTGGTAAGACCCACCATGTTTCTAGACCAGAGAAAACCTTTTAGAAGTGTATTTGAACACACACACAGATACACACACAGATACACACACAGACACACACACAGACACACACA
>LOJH01014032.1:9063-24407 GCA_001685095.1 Ellobius talpinus | reverse complement strand
CCAGTTGAGGCTCCCTCTCCTCCGCTGCCCAAGGAACAAGATGGGGCCATCTCTCCACCCATTTATAAACTAAACATACTTCTTCCATTTTGCCCTTTGTATTTAACTAAAGCAGCACTCTTAGTGTTGACAATTAGGATACTGGAATGTCACTCAACTCTGAAAAATGTTCAAGATCCTCTATGTCCAGCAATATCAGACATTCAGCCAAGACTTACTCTCAATAGTGACATTAAAAAATAGATAGACCCTGCTCATTAGCACGCTCATTTGCTTCTGTTTCTTATAAATGATAAAAATCATGTGTGAAGTAAATAATTACTTGAAAATTAATTTTGTTGTGATTTATTACCAGTGGACATTTGATCTGTACACCTATTATATATACCTATATATTAAGTGTGCAACAAGTTTCTCAGGTAAAAAGAGGTCAAAGGTGAAAGAGGTCTCCACATTTAACAACAAGATTTTTCTTTTCAAGACGGGATTTCTTTGTGTAACATCTTCAGCTGTACTGGAACCTGCTGTGTAGACCAGGTTGTCCTCAAACTCACAGAGATCCACCTGCTTCTGCCTCCCGAGTTCTGGGATTAAAGATATGTGCCACCACACCAATTTAACAGCAAGATATTATTGTCTATAGAGCAACTAAACTTTCTTTTTCCTTACTGGGACACATCTGCTACTCCTCCATATGTACATGGTAATTTTTTTATCCTGTAAGAATTTTGCAAAAGAATCTTAGGAAACTAGTCATGGGGTGGGGACAAGGAAGAGAAAGCTGAGGGGTCCTGTGCAGGAGAAGTGGTCCAGCATCTATCTGGCAATCTGTCTGGCACTGTTTTAAGAACTTTTTAACTATTATGTTGACTATGCCACAAAAGAACCACACAGGTAAGACCCACTGTGCCCATTTAACAAGTTATAAAATGGAGGCACAAGAAGGCTAGTGTAAAGGGAGGGGGGAGTGATGTAACTTTATTTCACCCAAAAACAAAACTCCCAAAAAAATAAATTCATAAAAACATAGCCCCCAAACAAAACCCGCCACAAGTGAGGACTTTAGACAAAATTTCAAGTCACCAAAAGACAATAAAAAAAGAAGTTTTAGGTCTGAAGTTTAATGAAGGTTAAATCCTAACAAGGATTTAAAATAAAGATTGGAGGAAGAGGATGAGGGCCTGCGGAGAAGGCTCAGTCAGTGAAATACTTGCCCCAAGATCATGAAGCCTGGAACTTCAGTATCCAGCTTCAGAAGCCCAGGGCAGCAGCACACACTTGTCAGCCCAGCCTGGGGAGGGGAAGACACACGGGTCCCTGGAACTCAGTGACCACCCCAACCTAGTCAAGAGCCAAGGCTTGTGGGAGACACCATCTTCAAAATAAGGTGGAAAGTGACTGAGGTTGGTATCTGACATTGACCTCTGGCTGACACACGCATGTATGTCCACTCTCATGCACATACAACAGAGAGAGAGAGAGAGAGAGAGGATGAGATTTCCAGACAGAAACTTAAATACCCTGAGGCTTTTACTTCTCTGAATATTGTCTATTCCATAAAAACTTTTTTAGAAAGAGTGTAAAATTAGATCTCCTCTATTTCTGTATTCCCAGGGCCAAGCTCAAGGATTGACAGTTGATAACTGTTGTATAAATGTTTTCTGAACTGCAAGAAGAAACAAGAACAAGCAAGGGGTGAATATGATAAACTATAGTCCTATACACATATGAAAATATCATAATGAAACCCATCATTTTCTATGCTAACTTAACAAATGTTTGCAGATGAAGTAAATATCACATTAAATATAGATATTGCATTGACGCCCTCAGCTTTCTCCCCTCCTGGACTCACACCTTTTGCAGTGTGAGTTTGCACTTAAAAAGAAGTAGCGCCTCTCTCCTGACCCCAGTATGACTCCTGGAGTCACGTGACTCCAGCCAATGATATGAAGGAGGAGTGAAAGGGACCCAGCCTCAAGCCAACTCCCGAGGACACACATGTGTCTCCATATTTTCTATTTTGTTTTTGTTTTGTTTTTTTTTGCCCTCTTGTTGGAATATGAACAGCCTAGCTTAATGGTCACAGGGGGAAGAGGAGGGATGCCTAGAGTTGTGCTCTCCCAGCCACACACAACCTAGACTGGAGTCCCCAACTAATCTGAGTACATATGGATGATCTCAGTTAACAGCAGCTGGAGCCAAGTGAGATCATATAACTACCTCCTGTCCTACACACATGCCCCTGGTAGCTACTGCTGTGTAACAAACTACCCCCACCTCCACAGCTTAAAACAACAGCTGTCTCATTAGCAAAAGACCTTTCAGCAAGATTCTAAACCTTCAGATAAATAATCTATGCCAGAATTCTATTCCAGCTGGATTCTTGGTGTTGATGAATATAAAGAAATTAAATAATTTCAGTTGCAAGGCTATGTGGACGTGTGCTCCAAGTGCTGCAGCAATGGTGACCTTTTTGACCATATAAAGGATGTTCTTCCCCCCTAACCCTAGATAACTATGTAAAATTATAATGAGAACTTGGATGTCTATGACATAATATTCATGTCTGAATTTTAATGTCTTACAATGTTTCATTTAGGCCATTATCTTCTAATCTGCTCCTTATACCTTGTGCTTCCTTGCTCTTCATTCCCTCTCCCCGCCCCACCCCATCCTTTATTCCTTCTTTCCTTTTATTCAGTTCGCATAGTCACTAATGGTCTCCTCTTCCAGGTACTATTTATCAAACGCGGGAGTCACAGGACAACACATTTGTAGAGATCCTATTCCAGCAGAAACAGCAAATATCAGATGGTGTGCATTTCAGACAGTGGCGGACGCTATGCAGGAAGTAAGTAGGGGTGCTTGATAAGGAGTGGCCAGGACAGTCTGTCTGCGGAAGGAAGGAAGCAACACTTAGCTTATAGGAAAGACCCAAAAAAGGTCACTGATGGAAGGGCAGAGAAAGGAGCCTGGAACCTTTCAGACAGCAGGAACCAGATTCCCTTACCAAAAGAGGGAAACAAGACCAGCACACCTTGCCTGTGTGGTCACCTAGGGCACATCACGTCAGGTGACCACCATGAAGACTTGACATGCATTCTACAAGCAATAAGAAGTCCCTGAAAGTTAAACTCAGGAGAAACTCAGTGACACATAGCTTTAAGTTCACCTGGGAAAGCACAGAGAGCACAGACTCAGAAGAAAAGCAGCTGCAGGTTTAACTTTATAGTTGACTCTACCAGGATTCTTAGAATTGTGATTTTACTTCCTATCATCTTGAGAACCTGAGGATGGCATGAAAAGCCCCATTCCATCAAACCTGTATGTGGGGAAATTTCCTGAAGCGAATGGATATATATATTTTTTTCCTTTTGGAAATAAAGGTTGGGGTTTAGATAGTATCTGAGTTTCTGAGTAAAATACAGAATGAACCAGAGATAATTGTAGTAAGTAGGACACTATAGATATGGCAGTGTTCAAATCAAAACAATACTACTGAAAGTATCCATCTAACACCAGGGATTGTAGAATGTCTGTGTGAATTTCCAATAAAGTAAATTCAGTAAGAAGAGCCTGGTTGCCTCTGTGTTGAGATGTGGAGAGAACAGGCAACTCCTCCTGGAAGCCTGAGTCCCCATGGAGAAATGTGATGACCTAAGGCTTGGGATAAGGATGCTAGCAGGCTCCTGTGATTTCTCATTCAAGTAATGAATCAACAGTGATGTGAGCAGCTGCCACAAGGATCATTACATTATTAACCTCACATCCATTCCAGGTGTGAGCTCGCTAGGGGAGAAGGCTCCATAGGAGCATATGCCAAGAGAAGGAAAATGGGAAGGAGCGATTGCACCCACTGCTTTCTTTGATTAATTCATGTGGGATGTGTGTGTGTGTGTGTGTTTGCATGCAAACATGCATGCATGTGTGCCCACAGGTCAGAAGAGGGCATAAGATTCCCAGGAGTTGCAGTCTGCAATTTCAAGCTGCTGGGAGCCACCTCAAATGGGTCCTCTGGAAGAGCAATAAACACTCTTAACTCCTGAGCCATTTCTCCCTGGCCTGTCACTTTCATCTCTTTCCTCCTATGGGCTATGGGTCCTCTTTCCTTCTTGGGGTGCATGGTATTGTGATCTCATGTCTTTGAAAATATAATAGACAGTTTCTAATAAGGTATTTCCTCGTGCCTCAATTCTTCTGGTACAGGGAAGCTTCTAGCTCTCAGATCTCAAGTTTATGCTCAAATACATGGAGTATCAAAAGGAAGGAAAAGAGCCATCGTCAGCACAGATTTCTGTTTCCTGGTTCATTTTTTTAAGGGCAATTCTAGAGTGATTATAATCAGCTCTGACAGGCTCTGCACATCCCATTGTGTTGATGGAAGCAGCAAAAGCACTGTAATTTCTATTGTCCAGTGGAAGCCTGTTTCTTCCAGTGTCTAAATAAATGAACCCATTATAAGTTTATTAAGCACACTGAATGTAACATCACACTCTACCAAGTTAAATGCTTTTTTTGCCTTATAAGTATGCAGTAAAATGAAAACATATTCTCAGCATTTTTCTGTCAAATGGGAAGAGATTGGCTTTGGTTCAGAATATGACATCACACAGAGTCCAGCTGCAGATGGGGATATTGCTTTCTTCCCTCTCTGCATGCTGCTTTTTCGGTTCCCACTCTTCCCACTCTGCTCTGAATCAAGGTACACATTCTGGATCACTGCAAGTTGAGACACACAGACTAGAGCTGTTGGAGAAAGAGCAGCCAAGCTCAGGCGAGACCAAGAGGTGCCTGGTTAATGAAGAAATGAAGACACCTCTAGGGTTGGCACACTGATAAAAATGTATAACAACTTTAGGTGCAAAAATAAGCCCCAGCTCCACATCGCCAAAACTGAGAAATAAAAACTTTTTTTAAAGGAGAAACTTTTCAAAGGGAAGAACAAAATTATTATTGCTTGATTGCATAAGCTTTCACTCACAGTGATTCTGGCCACGTCTGCCATAGCGATTTTATTCTTCCATTTGTTCAACAAATAGAAGGTTGGGGAAAGGGACAGTGTGAACCTGTAATTGTATGGCTGGATAATGAAACAGAAGTCAAATTTCCCGACAGATAATTCCCTGGTTGTAAAAGCTAAGGGTGTGGGTGGAGGGAACGTGGGAACTCTTTGTTCTGTTCTTCTTGACTCTTCTGGAGACTTATGGCTGTTCTCAAACACAGAGCTCACTGATTTCAAAAACTCAGGGACGGAGCTAGATCATAGCATCTGCTTTGTACCTTTGTCTATCACTTGATGTAAGTATTTGTTAGCAAGCTATCAAAGTTGTCACTTTGATACACTTATATTTAATATCTACAATATATTTTTATCAAATGGGCATATTAACAGAAAAACCATGATAAAGATAGGAACCCACATGAGAAACCTTCTCTACGAAGTCAGTTTCATTGAGTCTTTCCTATGCCTTTGGTCTGAAATATTCTCACCCTCATTAAAGTGAGTCTGGCTACGTCCGAGCAGACTGCTTCCCCTTTCTAAAGATTGAACAGAACGCCTGATTTTGCAGTCCTCCTCACTGGGGATGTTATGGGAGAGGCTGAAGATTTGCAAAAGGGGATCCTCTGGGGAAACTTAAGGATGCAGAAGTTTGAAAATGAATACACATTTTTGTTAAGTTTGTCTTTGAAGCTGCAGATGCTGCTAGGACATGGTGGTAGGTTGTAATTTTGACTACCAACAGCTTAGTAGCCTAGCTTCTGAGTGTGGGAGAATTTGTATTGATTTCTTTTATACACTTACCACAAGCCCAGGTGTAAGCATCTCAAATGCAAAGTGTAACTACTAAAGAGATGTTCTGAAATAAATGTTTTGTTTTACAGAGATTCCTATTACCAAACTTCTGTTTTCCAGAGAGAGGAAAAAAAACAGACACACAAAGAGATAAACACATATCTTTATTTTTTTAATCCAGAATGATCTAAAATTATTCTAGTCACCAGAAACATTAGCATTAGGATAGTCGAAGTTTTCGAATGGCAACAGAGTAGCTGCGTACGCATAATATGTAAAAATATATAATCTATAGCCCAAACTCTATCAGCATCTTCCATACCCATTGGAACCTGGTGGTCACCTGAGGGCCCTTTACACATGTAGAAGCATGCATGTAAAAACACATGAGTGTGAAGTTGAGAAGCACAGTTCACCTAGGCTTGTAAGCAGCCCTGAGTGTCTTCCTCGTCTCTAGGTCTCAACAAGTGCTTTAGAAGCCTCTGGTAGTTACGGCAGCTCACAGAGCTATTTATTTCCCTGATCCACGTCATCCTCATGCGGGTTGAAATCGTGGAAGACCCACACAGCGATCCTCTGCACTGCCTTGGCACGCTCCTCCTCTCCTCTTTCGCTCTACTCCAGAACTGGCGAATGCAAGACCTCATGGTGGATATGGGTTCTTAAGGGAGCCTTGAGCCTAGGTCACCACCCGCCTCATGAACCTGGCATGCATTCCCACTCCCCAGGACTGAGTGGCTTATTTAAAACAAAGAATTGGCTGGCTCTGTGCCTTTTCTAATTCTAAAGTATTAAGAGACCTTTCCCAATAAATCCTGGCTAATCTCAGTGGGTGCTGGGGAATTAAACACTCTCCGGTCTCATTTTGTCACTTCACTAGGGCCTATTCCAGGACCTCAGAGTCAACTCCTAGAAAACTCTGCTTGAGTCTCTGGCTTGAGAAGCCCTTGAGAGGTCAAGGGCTCTCCTGAAGGGAGTTGAGAATCCCAGACTAGCAAAGACCTGATAAGTATCAGATTTGGTATCAGCCCAGAGAAGAACAGAAGGGAGCCTGTCCCTGAAACGCTACCAAGAGGCTAATGCATCACATGAAAAACAGCACCTCTTCCTCTCTAGGACTGCCGTGCTATTTAATACCCCCAAAGACCAAGGACAAAGAATGGCATTGTATAAGCACTGTAACTCAAGCAATTAACCAGGTAATGGTCTGTGGGTTCATTATAGCAGAATGTCAATTAAAACAGTTGGAAGGAGATTATGCACAGCACTTAGATTGCAAATCTTATAGGCTACCCTAGTAGGACTAAATTATAATAAATGCCATATCAGTACGACAGGTAAATGAAAATAAAGTTTCTTCCCTAATATGGACCTCTGCCTAATATCTCATAAATCCCAGGAATTGAGAAGAGCAGCCAAGCGTCTAGGCTTTATTCCACACTAAAGAAAATGGGATAAATTGTGTCGAGTATCTTCTTAGCCCCCTTTAGCCTAATTAATTAATGCCTGTATATTTCTAGCTAATTGTTTTTTAAACATTCTAAAATATACATGTTAGTTTTATCTTGGACTCCTGCCAAGAGACTTGAAGACTAACGGGGAATAATGGATAAAATATGAATTTCAGAAGGAAAAATATTTCTTAGAATAATTTTTAGATGGGCGTTCTTCTGTTAATGACTTTCCGGGTCTATTCCCAGGGACACGGAATGTTTGCTTTGTCAGTGCAGAGCAGACCGCATTAGAAAAACTGACTTTGTCAGCCTGTAAAATGAATGACAGTGTCCTTTACGAACTTTTAAAATGTGACTTGACTTGAGCATCCAAAGAAAGGACCCTAGTGGTTCTTCCTGAATAATGGATGGTAGAAGAACATAAATAAAAATTGGTTTCTGTCTTAACAATATTCACCTAAAGTTATACCACAGTTCATTTTTATTCGTGAATTATAAATCCCTTACAAGATATAATGAAAATAATTGATCAATATGTCCACAATATAATATCCCACTAATTCTATCATAGATAATAATGCATATTAAGTTTTTGGAACTATTCATAATTTTTCTGTAAAACACCACAAATAAAACATTTTTAAAGCAAAATATTTTTCCTCACTAGATAATTGTTATGAAGGAAACCACACTTTTAATGCAGCTCTGTATTGATCTATGTTGTTGTAAATGAAACTGATCTAAACTATTATGACCTAAATGAAATCTGATTATTAAGATCTTCACTACACATCATCTCTGAAAGAAAATTAACCATTATATGCTACCAAGACAATATATGTCCGCAGTTCTTCCTTTAGAATTTGCTTTGTCTACTTTCCTCACAGACATTTACAAAGTCAGTAACTCTAGAGTTAAGAATGATTCTATACTCTAATCCACAGACTTCTGCATTTCAAAAATCAATACGAAAAATAGACTTAATACCAAAGAGCAGAAGTACCTGTTATTAATTGCATGCTTTACCATTTCTATTCATATTTTTATTTCCTTGAGGCAAGTAATATTAATGGGAACTTTTTAAGCCTGGGATCTCATTTCAGAGGGCCTGATGGAAGATAAAATAAATCAATATTTGTAATCATCCCATACCTTATAGGTGTCCCCTTATCGGCAATCCTTCTCCTGGATAGCACCCTGGCAATTTCAATTTCATTTGTCATCAGACAGGGGTCTGATTTCTTTTTTCCAAGGTTTGTCCTTACCCAATGAGAAGTGAGTGCCTGTGTGACAAGGGGGGTAGTAACTTCCTCTGAATCTGGAGAAAGACTCTGAAATCTGATCAAATGCAAATGTCTTGAGTTTTATTGGAGTCTTAGTTCTAATTTTGTTGACCATTCTTTTTGGCTTACTATTTCATCCAAAAAGAGCTCTGTTTTGTATGAAGTGTACTTGCTGTGTGTTATAACTTTTAACTGGTTACTTGTGTTACATATGGGTATTCTGAGACATCATCTTCCCCTGCTCAAGGAGACTCTATTTTAGGAAAGAAGCCATGTAGAAGACATGTACATACTTGAATGTGATCCCCGTCCTCCCCAGTGCTGGGTCAGCCTATCACCCACTGAGAATCAGCAGTTCTTGGCCAAGTTCATTTCATATTTTTATTAATGTATTTTTGACAATTTCATATATGTAAAGAATATATTCTAGTCATGGTCTTTCCCCTCCCCCTCTTATGCCCCTCCTACCTCCGGTAAGCCACCACCACCTCCTCCTACCGTGTCACCATTTAACTCTTACATCTTTTTGGTTTTGGTTTTGCTGTCTGACCCACCCTGGGTAAAAGCAGAACCTGCCCTCTGCTCAGCAGTGGCTGCACCACTAATATCAATGTATTCTTCTCCCTCAGCAGACTCAGCAGACTCAGCAGACTGAGACTTCCAGTAGCTTCCCGGGTGGTGCTGGGCCCCACACGCCCCTCCCTAATCTCTGACTTACTATTTACTGGTTTAGTTTATGAGAAATCTGTGCCAGCAACTGCAGCTTCTATGAGTTCATGAATGCCACAGCCATGTCATGCCCATAAGACGGTGTTTAGCAACTTTCCATTGTCCAGCTCTCACATTCTTTCTTCCACTCCTTCTTCTTCAATATCCCCTGAGTCTTGGGGGGGTGCTATGGGCATGACCTTTAAGGCTGAGTACTCAACAGTCACTTGTTTTCAATACTTGGACCAACCATAAGTCTCTGTGTTAAGTGCCATTACTGCAGAGAGAAACTTCTTTGGTAAAAGCTGAGGATGGCACTAGTCTATGGGGTTAAGCATAAATATTTGCTATTTGACAGCAAGCCAGTTCAGCAAAACAAATGTCTTAGGTACATCCCTGGTGCCTGTGACTTCCCCAGCCATGGGACTTCAACCGGATTCCAGCACTGGTCATAAATTCCCACCCTTCTGTGAAGTGGGACTCAGATCCAATCAGAAATCAGTTGGCTTTCCTGATAACAGTTGTGCCACTCTTGCGCCCGTGGGAACATCTGGCCCAGTGGGTTGGTGCTGTTGTGTGCAAAGTCAAAAGCTGGGAAAGTTCCCCCACTAACTTTTCTCCCCAGCTGCCAGAATAGCAGCTTCCGCCACTATGCAAGCTAATGAACACAGAGGAGGCTTTCGGTGCAGCTCCTGCAAGCTATCAAACACAGACAAAGCTTTTGGTGCAGCTCCTGTACGATTTCTGTGGTCTGCAATCAAGGTGTGTGTTATTCAGTGACAGGGTCTTATCGTCTAGTTCTGGTGGACCAGGGACAATGCTTGAAAGCTGTGCAGTTTGGGGAATGGGACTCTGCTGTCTTTCTTGGCCAAATTCATTTCCAAAAATCATATCTTTGCCCTTATTTGAGAGTAACCATGTGACATTCCCAAGGACTTATAAATTTGAAAAATGCTATTGGCCTCTAATAGGACATTCATTCATGGTATGCCTTTCTCATGCATTTTGATGGTGTTTATGAGACCTTCCCAAGCCCCAGAGTCTATTCTAGGGTTGGTCATAAAGCAGAAGGAAAATCTACATGGTTCCTGTTTCCATGGAGTTTACATCCTCATGAGAAATACAAACAAGAAGGAAAGAACAAATATGAAACACTGAAGATCAGATGCTAAGAGGCTAATAAGCATCACACCCACGCTAAACTAAAGCGAACAAAGACTGAGTGACTGTTGGAAGCTGTGTGTTGGGAGGAAGCCTTTGTGAAAGGTTCCCCTTTAAACTGTTACCCTTTAGATAACAAAGAACTTCACAGTGGAGGAAAAAACTGATGGAATGAGGGAACCAGGAAAAATAAATCCCAGACCATTAAACTATGGATTTACACATCTGATATTTGAACAAAAGAAGAGAGTGAAGCAGTCGTCAAAACACAGAAAAGGATGTGAGGCAGGACAGAATAATGACCCATCCATACAGTCCAAAGAGCCTTTACCAATGGGCCCTACACTCTAGCCCTGTTGGTAAGTAGACTCCTGATGGATGCAGCCAGCTAGTTTAACCAGACGCCATGATCCATTCTGACTTACATAAATTCTCTCCTTATTCCATGCTCACGAACACGTTCCAATTACGTTCTTTGAGAAATTGCGCCCTTCCTAAGACTTGCACTAACTTGATAGACTGATTACTCACAGTGAGTTACAAAGCGTGTTTCTAATTATCACGTGACTTCCCTGACAGCTCATCCACGTGGAGGGAGTTCTGTGATTGTGCTGAGTGACTCCTCTGGTTAGACTGCATTAGTGAATATCGTGAAAGCTATCTATCTCCTTCCTGCTTCAATGTTTCGGGAAAGCCGATCACGCACACCTAAACAAAGGTAAGCTCAAGATTAATCAAGCTACCTACAACAGCCCGGCCTCACCCAGGCTTCTTGTTTCTCTTTAGCTCCTCCCGCCTCCTGGCACTGAAGGTTGGGACAATACCACCACAACTTCATTTAAAAGGCCTCATCGGGTGCCCAGAGAAAAGCAATCAGGTCCAAAAGATCCTCCCTTCAGTCTGAGACTCTTGGCAGGTGAATGTTAATTTCTTCACCTATAAATGGGGTGATTTGAGCTAGATCTTTTCTCGTTTTTAAATACAGGTAATGTAAAGTTATATGTTAGTTTACGTTCTGAAAACACATAAACTATTGCAAGAATGTCTCAGTCACTGTTTCCTCCACTCAAAATGAACACTGTTACACATGAATCCTTCCAATCCCCTTTCATGTAATTATACCATGTCTCCATACCTACAATTTGATAAATAATTCACTGGCCATCTGGTCCTGGAACTTGCTTTCACTGAGCTACTTATCTTAGAGACTTTTCCACAACAGAACATTAAGCCTTGGAAAATGCAAATAGAACATCTGCCTTCGTCTCTTTAATTGTTGCACAGAAAAATTCGATTAAACGATTGTGTTATACTTTCGTTGATATTGTCCATCAAGTGAGGGCTATTTAAACTCATTGCAATTTTTGACCTCACTCAAATGTTGATTGATGTGACTATTTTCCTGTGTTCATTATTGTACCTGTGAAAAGCTTCCCTGAAATAGGTTTGCTCTATCTGGATCTAAGCTCACATGTAACGCTGCAGTGAGATTGCTTAAATCAGAATCAGCGAAGTGTTGTTAAGAAGAAGGACAAGGGGTTAGAGCAGTGGTTCAGTGGCCAAGAGCACTCTTAACTCTTGCAGAGGACTTGGGTTGGTTCCTACCACCCACGTGTGGGAACATAACTATTTGTAATTCCAGTTGGAGGGGGGTTTGTTTGGTTTGGTTGGTTTGGTTGGTTTGGTTGGTTGGTTGGTGGTTTTTTGTTTGGGTTGGTTGGTTGGTTGGTTGGTTGGTTGGTTGGTTGGTTGGTTGGTTGGTTCAGTTTGGTTTTTTGTTTGTTCACCTCATTGTTTAGTTTTGGTTTGGTATTGCCTCCTTGGGGATCAGGCAGGCACACATGTGGTTCACATACATACATACATGAATACATACCTGCAAGCAAACATTCCTACACATAGAATAAAAATAAATCTTTATTTATTTAAAAGAAAAAAGAACAAAAGAATAAAGGAAAAGGCAGCTTCGTTGATCTCAACTTGGAATCAGAGCCAGTATCCACAAACGTGGCAGCTCAAGCTCCTCCAGTGTTTCCCAAACTTAATGCAGTAGAACCACTGCCCTCAGCAGCTCTAGGGGGACTTTGTCTCTTAGAAATTCAACACACTGCCCTGAGACCTGTGCCTATAGAACTTTCACTTTTGAGGTCCAGGACCAGAGCAGGTCTGCGATTCAGCCTGGATTCCGGCCCAACTTGTGCTTCTCAAGATATAAAACCAGCGTTCACTCCCAGAAGAGTCCCCTTTTACCCTCTCCGCTGGGACCTGCTTCTGGAGGGCTGTCTCTCTAGTGCATGCCATTCCCTGCCGGAGGGAAATTGACTCACAGTCCTTTCCCTTATGTTGCGTGGACCAGCCTTTGTGCTCAAAGAGGAAAAGAAAAGCTAAATGAGCAAAGGTCCACGTCTGATGTAGATCTGAAAGACAGCATGGGACTATTAAATATAAACACATTAATAACACATTCAATTAATAGTTGCATAGTTAATGAAACCTTGTGAAAACAAATGCCGTCATCCCCACTTTAATAAGATAGCAGAACACATCCCTTGATGTTCCTGAGAGGCCTGCTGCTTTCTGAAAGGAAATGAAGAGGTGGATCTTGGGCTAAGGGGAAGGGTGNGGACGTGGAGTGGGGGTAGTGACTGGGAGGAGTGGAGGGAAGGGAGCCTAAGATCAGGATGCATTGTGTGAAAAAATGTATGTATGTAATAACTATGTATATCAGAACACAGAAAGTGATTAATTTTTTTTCTCAAGCTAACTGGTGAGGGAGGATTAGATGCAACACACAAACTCAGATGCGGCCGATGCCAAAGCTGAACTCGCATTGCCTCCTTCTCTTTCCAAGGTGTCTGTGGTTTCTTTACCCTGTTCTTCTTCCTGAGTGTTTCCATGCCGAGCGTGTGCTTTTTGCTGAAGTACAAGCAGCAACCTTGAGCAGCAGTTAAAAGGTGTGTAGCCCTCAGGAATCTTCATCAATTCACTTGAGAGCGCTTAGCGAGAGAGGCGCGCCCTAGGCTGAGTCATATTAGGAATTCTCGCCAGCCTGCACTTCCTTACGCTCCCTGGCTGGCTGGCACTGGGTGGATTTATGTACCACTCAACTTAGATGGCTTAAAACACCTCACTGCCAGAGCCCTTGGTAGTGCTGATAAAATATATGTGGCTATATTCACAAATCATTGTCTTTACTTACATTTAACGAAATTGAAAACAACGTTTTCCAATAAGTTGCTAGACAATTTCAACTCACTGAAACTCGTTGCCAGTGTTTGATTTTTGCACCCTGTGTCTCTGCCCTGTGACAATGCTTGGTGAAAGAGATTGCTTTGTTCAGGTCATTTTTGCGTGTTTCTTTAAAGGTGACATTTTTAGCACTGATAAGTCTGTTCAAATTTAGTTGTATGAAAAACGGCCTTTCCGTGAGTCAGCTGTGTCCCCAGTGTCTCATACACCAAAATCTTCATTCCCTGTGCAACTGTATTTGGAGAGAGCTTCTAGGCATATCGACCCAGTGAGGATACAGCTCCTGCGGGTGGGATTGGTGCCCTTAAAAGAAGATGTAAGAGAAAGATGAGTTCTGTGTGTGTCTGTCTGTCTGTCTGTCTGTGTGTCTCTCTGTCTCTCTCTGTGTAAGTCTCTGTCTCTCTAGCTCTGTCTCTGTCACACTCTCCGTTACCTCATTGAATACCAAGTTTTCCAGGCCACTCAAGGTCTCAGACACTTTAACTCACCATCCCCACCTTGAGATTTGTATCAGGGACTCCGGAACAAAGCTCAGCCCTGAGCTGGGCATCTAGCTGACTTACAGTTTTCTTATGATAAGCTCCTGTGCTGGGAAGGCTTCGGCCAACTTTCCAATAACATCTCTACATGCTGTGCTTTCTCTAACCCTAATGACAGTGATTACTCAAGAGACTTCCACATTTGGGACTTTGGGGTGGGGGAGGTGTTTGGGGAAATGGGTGTTGTTTTCCATGCTAGAGACTGATATAAGAGCCAGGCGCAAGTTAGACAGTGCTGAACCCCTAAGCTACACCCAGAGCCCTTTATGGATTAAATTTTAAGACAGAAAATGTATCAGGAGCTGGAGAGATGGCTCAGGGGTTAAGAGCACACACCATGCAGGTTCAGTTCCCAGCGCTCAGAGGAAATGGCTCACACAGCTCTAGGAATCTGACACCCATTTCAGGTGTCCTCAGGCACCCAAGTGCACATACACACATACACACACACACACACACACACACGTAAATAAAAATAAAACTACTCTTTAAAAAAAAGAAAATGCATCAGGTGAAATTAAATTTTCAAGCAGGAAAAGATCTTATATATAATATATATACATTCATTTCCAAATGACTTTGTACAATGTCTTGTGTTCCTCTCCAGGGTATATTGAGTCTACTGAGTATAATTAGAAAGGAAACAGTGACGGCCTAGAAGAAAGCTCTTTCAGAAAGTGCTGCACCCCCAAGCAGATCGTATTCCTGACCCTGAACCAAAGGAGCTTGTCAGCTTTCTTTCCTCCCGAGCAATGCGGTCATTGAAGGCTGCAGTCCAGACAGCCTGTCAGCTCTTGTTCACTCTGTCTTTCCATGACCTTTTCCCCCTGGATATGTATCTCACCTAACAGGTGTGCACACCTGACCCTGACTGCTTTGTTCAAACTCAAGAGAGAAAGGAATTAGAGGAGAAAGCTTCCTCGCTCAGTGTATAAACAGGGGGCCTTGTGTTTTGAAGACCGTGATTTTCTGCTATAGCTGCCTCTTTAAAAGTTGGTAACACGGAGTTCTGAAACTGTTTGAAATTAATTTTACTCTGGATCAGATTTTAATTGCTATGAAATTGTTTCATTCTTCCTCTTATTAAGAATCATATTGCAGGGGCTGGAGAGATGGCTCAGAGGTTAAGAGCACTGTCTGCTCTTCCAGAGGT
>LOJH01014031.1:0-24407 GCA_001685095.1 Ellobius talpinus | reverse complement strand
CAATGGACTGCAGGAAAAGCCTATCACTGACCCCTAGAGTTGGAGTTACTGTCACATGCTGCCATAGCCTCTTACTTGGTTTCTCAGAATTCGAACTCAGATCCTCATGCTTGCATGACAAGCAGTTTACCAACTGAGCTATCCACCCAACCCTGGATACTTTTGGAAGTTACTTAGAATACAATTCTCAAATATACTTTTGTACATTCATATACTAATTACAAACCTATGGATCCTGGTACTCTCAACAAAAATGGATAGAGCAACACACACACACACACACACACACACACACATCAAAATCATTTAACCTGAAGTTTCAAAACATTTCTGGTGTTAGGAAAATGATTGGGTCTTTCTTCATGGACATTCTGATAAAGCTTCCCATCCAAGAATCTGATTAACAATGATATTTACCACAATATGATAATTACTAAGGCATAATTATTTTACAGACAGATATTTGTGTAACGCTGTAATCTGCCAATATTCCTACAGAGCACATACCCTTTCCTCTTAGAAGAAAGTGTTGAGTGAGCTTATAATTACCAAAGGCTGGAGGAAATGGCTGAGCTCTGATTTCTCACGTCCAGTGAAGGTTAAACTTCAGTGTCATTCAGAAGACGTGGAATTACATGAATTGGTACTTCTTGGCATGTTTGGTTAAAAGAGCCACCCTGGTGTGGGTAGCACCATTTTGTGGGGTGAGAGCAGAAACAAAATGAAAATCAGAATGTTAACTGAGCCCAATCACAACCTTTCTGTGTTTTCTGACTGTGGGTACAATGTGAACAGCTGCTTCCAGCTCCTAGCAACATGGCTTCCCAGCCTGGACTGAGAGCAAAAGAAAATAAAAAAAGGAGCCAAACTACCTCCCTTGATTCCTCTCAGTCCTATCTGCATGGCGGCTACGACTCAGCCTCTATGCATCACTCTTGACTTAGTGAATTTTCTTTAGCAAATATTGGTAATTACTAAGGTAGCTGATTTCATGACTAAGCCCTAAATAAGCCCCTAATTATTATGATTGCATTTACAAAAGGCTTAATAATTGATGTTAAGCACCATACATCATTCAGGTTTATAACTCGAAACTACCTCCATATCCTCCATGTGAAACTATTGAGATAATTAGTTCCATGAAATGATTGACAGCTTCAATTGTCTTGAAGTATTTCCACTGCATGCAGTGAAATATCTACCCATGGGTGCTAAGGACAACTGGATCAGAAGACATGAGACTGATACTTCTCTGTGCTTTTATGTTTCTGATAAACATAGAAAGACAAGGGATAGGACTCAGATGAAAAGAGTAGAATATTCAAAATCATGAAGACAAAACTGTTAAATCTACCCTTTACATAATGCTGTTATAGCTAGAGCAGAGATTGTCTTCCATTGAAGTGAGTAAAAATGATAGCTGTGTCTACATACTCATCAAGAGCATGGGCTTCATATAGCCCATGAGAAAATTCCCTGGGTAGATAATTTAATTCCAATGCTTTATTCTTATTTTTGATAAAATCACAGCAAAGAATATCATCACATTTTACCAACACAACAAAAATAACGCATTACTGTTTAAAATAATTCTTAACATTTTTACTTATGTTTATGTGTCTGCATGGGAGTATGTGTATCTCAAATGTATATATGTGGGTATGAACACCCTTTCACTTGGGCCCACAGAAGCCAGAAGTGGGTATCAGTTCCCTTAGACAGATAGAGTTTCAGGAGTTTGTTAGCTGCCTGATGTTGGTGCTGGGAACCAACTATGGACTATAAAAAAGAACTGGCCATAGTTGCTGGGCCATCTGCCCAATCCCACAGTCCGCATTTAAAGGCTGTGGGAGGTGGCAGATCCCAAGGAAGTCATCCACATTGAGAATCTCTCACATGACAAGGAACATGCAGTCAAGGGAGTTTGCAGACAGCTGTCACTTCTTCCATTCTTTCTTCACACCCTTCTCATGAGATGATCACTTTTACTAAGCATGAGTTCCCAAAAAGTATTAGGGCTGGGAAATGGGACTGGAGCATTCCAAACTGTGAGACAAAATAAAGGCCTTTCTTTATGAATTGGTACATCAGGGGTTTTTTTATGATGAAGGAAGCTGGCTAATAACAGCTTTGCCAACTTTGCACGCCAAATATCAGAACATACTGTGAATGAATTCAGTTCACTGCCTCACTAGTAAAGCATTCAAAAAAGGAGGTTACTGTTAGCTGCAGACAGAAATACTAGTCGGAAGACAATAATTAATAAAAGTATAAGCAATTTAAAGCTCAAAATATTTAAGGAAATATCTAGTAAAATAAGAGTGTGCACACATGGTTTGTTTTTTAATTTGGAATATTACCCACAGTTTCATGGACACCAGTGCTTGGTCCCCAGCTGGTGGTGTTGTTTGGGAAGGGCTGCAAAAACTTTAGGAGGTGGAGCTTTAGAGAGACTGTGTCCTTCCGGAAATGTGACAAGTCAAAGGCCTGCTACCACTGCCATGCTCTTCCCACCATGAGGGCCTGTGTCCTTCTGGAAATGTGAGCCAGAATAAGCAATTTTTCCTCCAGCTTTCCTCCTTTCATTGGGGTATTTTATTACAGAAACAGAAAAGAAAGCAGTACAGCAAGTGCATGACATGACCAAACATAACTACATAACATATTAGAATACAAACTAAAAGCAAAATTTTTCTTCAAAAAGGAGACAAACTTGGGGGCAAGCCTATGTTTATATATGAATTAACACTCCATTGTTCTTCCAGGATAATAGTTTCCACTATATCAAGAGAAGCATAAATTTCTCAAAAATTTATTGATCAATATTCAGAAAATAACTTCCCACATGTTTTTTGGAAATCTTTATCCTAACTGCCTAAGAGCCTATATGGTATCTGAAGAGTATTTGTAAAATTTCTAGTTGAAATTTCCTGAATTTTCAATTGTGGGAAAATACAAAACTGGTTTGAGCTCTGGGGGAAGAAATATTTCACAACAGATGGTCTCCCTCCTTTAGCAAATGAAACCAAAGAGCAGGATTAAGACGAAGTTGTCAGAATCTTTCACAGACTCAGACAACTTTGTAATTATCAAAAGGGCAGTCAAGTCCAATTCAGTATCAAACGAATGAAAAGTTTTAATCCGTAGCTGCCAAATCCATTCATTTTCTATATCTATTTTTGGAGATAATGGAAACATTAAAAGTGGAAAGATAAAATTGGCTAATGAAACTTAAAAATAATTATAATAGTTTAAACCTTTGATATTCCTGTATTATGTATAGTTTTGATAGAGGAAATTTAACCTTTTAAAGTGTTTTGGAATATTTAGTTAATATTTAATATTTATGTTGTTTTTGTCTGTATGTATATCTGTGTGCCAGGTATGTGCCTGGTGCCTGAAAGGCTAGAAGAGGAAGTCATACCCACCCCCTGGAACTGAGGATGCAGATGGTTGTGAGCCACCATGTGTCTGATGGGATCCAAACCTGGTGCTCTGCAGGAGCAGCCAATGCTCTCTCGACTCCTGAGGAAATTCAATCTCAATGGGACAAACAAACAAATACACTTTGTCCAGTTAAAATAAAAGTCCTACATTTAAAAACTGAGCATGGAACCCGGAGAGATAATTAGGATCAGGCGCTGCTCTTGAAGAGATGGTGAATTTAATTACAAACACTCACATAGTGGCAACCACCTGTAACTCCGCTTCCAGGGGATCTATTGTCTCATCTGGCCTTCTCAGGTCCTGTAAAATACCATACACATACACATATAGATAAACATAATTTAAAATTAAAATTAAAGTTAAATATTATAATGAAAATTAGATGATGTTAACATATTTATCTATACCTATATATTGTGTATGAGCCATTTAATTATGTGATGTCATTTATACATAGATAGACTCACCCTTACATACATACTTGTGTACAAACTTTTTCTTATTTTGATGTCCACTTCATAAATTTACCCTTCTAGAATTGTGTATAAAGGCAGTATCCTTGTAGTGCAACAACTCTCAAAAGTTGCATATTGCATGTCTGAAACCAACATCGACAATCACCATTCTTTTTTACTTTCTCTTTTAAATATGACATATCTAATAGGAAATTTTGTTTTGTGATTATCATATTCTCCTACCATACATGCCATGTTGCACCCCAAAATATATTATCTATCCTTAGTAAGGGTAAGTAGCATTCCATTGGCTGTGTATCACATGTTTTCTTTATGTTTGGCCTACACGTTTACTCACAACACTTTGACTATTGTAAGTGAAGCTACAATAAACATGAAAGAACATGTTTCTCTCACAGACCCAGTTTCAAAAGCTTTTGAATTTATACCCAGTAATAAGGTTGCAGGATCATATGATAGTTCTCTTTTCATTTCTTGTGAACCCTCCATGCTACTTTCCATAGTAACTAGACCTTTGCACATTCAGTTCAACAGTGCGTGAGAGTTTTAGCTTTCCCATTTCCTTGCTATAATTCATTCTTACAGTATCAATCTTTGGATCATGGAGCGACCTCACATAATGATTTTGAAGTTCTGTATTGATTGGTGGATGGGCTTTATTTTCTCAAATGTCTGATGTCACTGCAGATAAATAAAATGTATCCATATTTATATTGTATTTCTTACTGAACCACAGAAGTTATCTATGTGTTGTAGATATCTAACCTTTTTATATTAAATTACAAATGTATTTTATGTCTCATTATTTGCATTTAAAATTATATAAATCAAGTATTTAGTTTATACACATATACATCCATACATACATACATACACACACACGTATTTCATTTATTTTGATTGTGTCTCCACCTAGGGTATGCCATGACATACATTTAGAGGTCAGAGGACTCCTTTTGAAAATTGGACCTCTCCTCCTACCTGAGGGTTCCAGGGATGGAACTCAGGTTTGAGCTTGCCTGGTCAGCACCTTTGCCTACGGAACCATCTCAGTGGCCCCATAATTTTTCTCATAATTTTTAATTATTCCCTTTTCTGCAGAAAAAAAACTCAAGCATAATCAGTCACATTACTCCTTTTGGCTTCAGTCTCCTGTGTGTTTTCCCATCTCCAAAAATGTATTGCCCATCCTAATTTAATAAATACACATTTCTTACCTGTTCAATTCTGTGAGTTTTGTAATTTCAGCTAATATCTTTGCATCTTTTATTAACCTTGGGTTCACCTTTCTACATGGAAGAAGAGTGTGCCATCGCATGCTGAATGTGAATTCTGTTTTTACAACACAATTTGTCAGAGAACTTAACGTCCCCACTCTGTGTACTGTTGATATGTAGTCAAATATTGTTTGATAATTTTTATGAAGACTTCTGGGCTCTATGTTCTCTTTCATCTGTCTTTGTTAATATGAGCATATTACCATACTATTTTAATTTGTGTATCTCACTTGAAGTTCATGTCGATGCCAGAAAACTACAGAAGGGGCAATGGGAGAGGGAAGGCAGGACTTAATTGGGGAGAGGGAGTAAAAGACCAGGGTTATGGAGGATAAAGGGAAGTAATTGGTGTAAAGGGTAAGTTGGGAGGGAAATGGGAATATAGGGCATTGGAGAAGATGGGAGTCTGGGTAACATTAAAGATGGTTGGAAGAACCAGATGAAAACCCACTATTTTATAAACATAGATGAAGTGGAGTTATTATACCTGAGGTGAGGATGCTTTCCCCAAAGGCCTTATACCATCACACAGAAGCCCAGTCCTAGGTGTGCTATACCCTTCTTGTATTTTCAGTCAGGGGACTCCTAGAAACTCCCCAAACAATACAAGTTACTTCCGTTGCTCTTCCTTGCCCACTAGAAATTGACGGTAAGACTGTATTGCTAAAGACACCATGCACATTGGTCACGGGAAATAGAGAAATCAAGCTGGCATGACATGCTTTTGAAAAGTTTTATTTTATACTTCAAATCAGGAAGTGAATAGATCAAACTTTAATCATTTTCACAATGGGGTCTCCTAAAATATCATATAACTTTAGGATTTAAAATTTTTTCCATGTCTTACTTTATTAATATTATAATTAATATAAAATATTTATTGTAGTATATGATTGCATAAATAATACATAATGCAAGTGATATGAAATTCATTCATTCTTTCATTCATTCACTCTCTTGTAATTTAAAAATACAGCAAAGAGAAGTCATGCCATACAACAAGACACATATAGGAGCTTCATTGGAAGAAGAGAGAGAAGGGGCAGACAAGGGGAGAGAGAGGGAGGCAGAGATTGGTCCCTGGGGACAATAGTGGTGGAAGAGAAAGAGAGAGGGGGAGACAGAGGAAGAGAAAGAAAGAGAAAGAGAGAAAGAGATGTGAGGTAGGCAGGCCCACCTTTAAAAAGGGAGCATAGCAAATGTGCACAGCGGTTGGTCTTAGTGGCTTCACCTGAAGATGTATTCTGTCAGGACCCCAGGGCAGGCCAGTATGCCTGAATACTAACATTCCTCCCTTTTGTTTATTACAAAAAAGGTGAGGAATTAGAAAAGTGTACCAGGCGATGCAGGATGAGAACACCATGTCCTTGAGACTGCTTCATGCTGACCACTATCTTTCGAGGACCTGAGAAAGCTGGGGTGCTGGTCATGCCCTGGGGTATCTGGTAGCTGTTTCACTTTACTGTAACATCTCTGTGGAACTGTCAGGCACCACTTGGACCTGGCAAAATGCTATTTGAGGTGTATCCAAATCGACAGCCTTGATCTTAAAGCACCTGATCCTTTCCCACCATCACAACTTTACCTGGACACCCTCTTTCTATCCAATTCACCAGGAAACACAGGTGATTAATAACCAAGGGCAGTCATTGTAGAGTTAGTACCTTTTAACTAAAGGAATATTAAAAAGTTATATTAAAATCTGTTATGTAAATATCTTTTCTGAATCTGGAGGGACATGAACACCTCTGGGATGCTCCTGGTTCTCGCCACCTTGACATTTTGGTAGTCTTGCACTTCCAGTTCTGTGACTAACAGTAGGTAGTTCTGTGACAATAACTGATTTTGTTTAAACAGAGATTTTTGAATGTATTGTTGGAGATAGATAGAAATTGATGAAGCAGGGCATGGTTGTTAAAGATAGGAAAACAAGGAGAAGAGTCAAGAAGGAAAGCATCCACTTCCATAGAGATTCCCAATCCAGTAGAAAGCAGGTTTTGAAGCAATGAAATAGAAAGAAAGTGGAGAATTCTTTCTCTGTTTCCTGACTCTCTGTGGTCCAAGCAATACCGAGGTCAGATTTTATTTAAAAGGAATGGTCAGGGAGTCTCCAAAAGACATCCCAAATAGGAGCGAGGAGGTGTAGGACACAGTTCCCAAGGATGAGGCAGAGGAAGACAAAGAAGATCCAAGGCCTGAATATGCTGGCATTTCAGGGATCCAAGGAGGATCAGACTGAGAGGGCACAAGTTGTTTTAGTATTTTGTCACTTAAGAACAGGGTCCAAGGGCTCTGAGTCTGAGAGAGACACAGTAACCTCATACTAATACTTCAAGAAAAAACAGAAGGCAAAGAGAGGACTGCGCTTAAGAAAGGAAGCCTCATCCAGGGGAATGGTCAGAGGTGGGTATCCCCGCCAGAGACCCAATTGTTGGTATTAAATGGAAGGCAAAGCCTTTAGTGAACAAGAAAGCAGATTTGTTGCAGGTGGAAAAGAGCGGATCAGTAAGCAATATCTAAGGGATAATTGGGCCAGATCTAACTGCAAAGACAAGTGTAGAAGTCCTTAAGTCAAGCACTAAGAACCAAAGTTTGAGGTAAAAATTATGCCAAAGTTCCCATGAATGAGGCAGATAAGTGAGATCCAAGGGACTGTAATTGTAGTGTCCCAAGAAATCAGAGAGGATTGATTTTGAGAAAGCATTGACTGCTGATTCAACAAACAGAGTGGGGACCAAGGGCTCCAAGCCTGAGAAAGTCGTAGTTGCCTTATACCAGGGCTTAACTAGGCCAAAAGGTGAGAAACCAAGCTCAAGAGGCAAGTCCTTACTCATGGAAAATAGCCAGAGATGGAGAAGAAGGGGCTTGCCGATTGTGCCAGTGAACCATTAGCTGGTGAAGTGAGGCTGTTGTACGTGGACCAGGTTTCAGGGTCCCAGCCTGCCTCAGACTGCCCATGGGCAGGAGAAAGAAACATAAGAGCATTTCCCAGTCAGGAAAACAATGTTGTAACAAACAAACAAACAAAC
Organism: Ellobius talpinus; assembly: GCA_001685095.1. Taxonomy (NCBI): domain Eukaryota; kingdom Metazoa; phylum Chordata; class Mammalia; order Rodentia; family Cricetidae; genus Ellobius; species Ellobius talpinus. Next base: position 16,178 of record LOJH01014031.1, on the reverse strand, counting down.
AGCAACAACAACAAAAAACGCTACAAAAAGAAGTCATGCCATGCAGCAAGGCTTACAGTAGAATTTTATTGGAAGAGGAGAGAGAAGGGGCAGGGAAGGGGGCAGCGAGGGGACAGAGAGGGGGCAGAGACCGGTCCCTGGGGACAAGAGTGGCAGAACAGAAAGAGAGAGGGAGAAAGAGTGAGGGAGAGGGAGAGAGTGGGGGGGTGGGAGGTAGGTGAGCAAGGCCTACCTTTTAGGGTTTTTTTTGATATAGGGTTTTCTGTAGCTTTGGAACCTGTCCTGGAGCTAGCTCTTGTATACTAGGCTTGCCTCGAATTTACAGAGATCCGCCTGCCTCTGCCTCCCGAGTGCTGGGATTAAAGGCGTGCGCCACCACTGCTCAGCTGCAAGGTCCTTTTAAAAGGGAGCATAGTGAATGTGCAGAGGGGATCCTCTTAGTGGCTTCGCCTGAGGACATATCTTGTCAAGACCCCAAGGGCAGGCCAGTACAGATGTGTGAATACTAACACAATCATTTATTCATTTTTGAGACAGAATCATGTAGGCTAGGTGGCCTCAAACCTACTATGTATTTGAAGATGACCTTGAACTACCTCCCTGGTACCGAGACACATGTACCACCATGCCTGGTTCATATGGCGTTGGGCATGAGACCCAGGCCTCCTTGCCTGCTAGGCAAGCACTCCTCTAACTGAGCTACATACTCAGCTGCATTTTAGATCTCTTTTTAAAGAAACCCATTTGATTCTTACTGTATTGCACTGCAGCTGAAATCGTTTTCAGTAGGATCCTCGTAATATTATTTCCTTTACTTCCCTTAGTCTGCAGACACGGGATAACATTTTATATTCTACACTAATAGTTTCAAATGTTTTTACTTGAGAGGAAGATGTGGGATTCTTCAAATCTTCCTTTGAACTTCTAGCTTGAATCTTTGCAGTAAATTATACTAAGTGTGTGTGTGTGTGTCTGTGTGTGTGTGTTGATGAATGTGCCCATGCCAAGGCACATATGTAGAAATCAAAAGACACATATCTCCATTATCCCCATCAATTTTTCCATTCTTTTTTAAAATTATGCAACATCACAATCTGCTTGTTTTGATTGTAGCTCATTTCACTTTGTGAAAATTCTCATTCTTCTCGTGTCCTGTCTGTGGGTTTGTTCAGATGTCTTTCCACATAGACTACTGAACATATAATTTTAAAACTAGCATTGTTCGAGCTAATTCCTTGAGTTCCATTTCTCTCAGGTTGGTTTTTGGATAATTACCATGCCCTTTTTGTGGTCCACATTTTCTTGTTTCTCTGTGTGCCTTGCAATATCTCACTGGGATTCATGCATTGGAAGAAAAGTAATACTCCACATGGTTGTTTGGGGCTATTTTATGATTCAGGAAGCCCTTCAGCAATTAGCCCAGAAAAATATTTTTGAGCTCAGTGAAGCCTTTTAGAGGGAGATACAGCTTTTCTGGGTATGTGCTTGTAACTGCTCAATTAGAGGTCTCTGAAGATTTTCTTTTCAGGAATGGGTAATATAGTCATTATTCTGTCGTCTATACATGGTGTAATGGTCGTACATTATGCTTGTTTTCATTTCAATGGTCAGTCATGGACAGAAAAATAAAATTTTTTGAGGAGGAGAAATAGACTGCTTTCGGTAAACTCTATTGCAGTATATTTTAGTATATTGCATTTTATTATGAGCTACTGTCAATTACCCACTTCCCCTAATTTACAAATTAAGCCTTTATTATAGACTGATATGTATACATGGGAAATCATCATGTATGGAGCTCAGAATAATTGCAGCTGCAAGTGCCCACTGTGGGGCTCAGAATGGACTCACCTTGGGTACACAGAGGGTCCACTACGTTATGGATTCCAGGGTCTCTCTGTGCTGGTTTATTCCCAGTAATCCAAAACTGGGGAGTTTCTATTCAGTAGAGGCAGAGGCAGAACGGGAGGAAAGAAAGAAGAAAAGAAAAGGGAAGGGGGAAAAGAACAAAGGGGAGGCAGGGAGAAATGAAAGAAAATGAGAGGAAGGAAATAAATGTGAAAAAGTAAAGTGGGGCAAAATGGTGCCTCCTCTCCCCTCCAGAAAATAGAACAGGTTCCCTGGGCACTGAGAGATACCACCCCGTCTGTGGTATTTTTTTGTTTTCCAGTCAGCTTCTGTCTATCTAGGCAAGCCTTTCCGAGGCTCCCATTCTATGCCAGAGGTAATTCTCTGAATTAGGCAAGGAAAAACGCATCCCTTGTCAGGGTTCCAAACCCAGACGGTGGCTATGTGCGTCTCTACACCCTTCCATGAGAAGCTCAGTGCCCATGTGTCTGACACATTTACTGGCCAACTAAGGCATTCTGGTCAGAGGGAAACCGAAGGACGTGGCTACCTCACATGAAGGCGGCTGTTTCCATCCTTCCCTCATTTGAGCACCGGAGTTTTCCATTGTTTCCTGGGACTCTTCTACGGTATTTTGAGCCACATAATTCCAAGTGCATCTCTCTAGGGGAGTGAAGAAAGAGACTTCCTGTTTTCATGTGGAGGTCCGTCTACTTTGCTTTAGTCATACCAATGTAGCCAAATTATGTGATTTTTAGTGTTTCATTTACTATCTACTGTTTAGGGAAACAAATACATATTTGTTTAAAAATTAAAAGTCAATTTCCAAAGTCAAGCAAGATGGTCCAGCAGATAAAATCTTTTGCAACAAAGCCTGATGACCCACATTTGCTCGCTGGCCCCACATTGGAAAGAGAACTGAGCATGAGCGCCACACCGTGTGCTCTGACCTTTCCACGCACTCACATGTGCACGTGCATGTGCATTCACACATGTGCACATGCGTACACAATCAAAGAATAAATAAATACATGCAATAAAATTTTAAAGTTAGGTATGAAGTCTCCATTTTGAGCTTTCCCATTCTATACACAAGACTCTCAAATGGACTCTGGTTTAACAGAATAAAGGAGTTAGAGTGGAGTTTATTCTCCCTTCTGGTCCCTGAATATAGGTTTCTACAATTAGGAAATGCCATTTCAGAAATAGCCCGAAGACACACACTTTGGTTTCTACCTTCAACAAGTACAAAAAGATCTCTGAGGTTCCTAGATGTTTTGATCAAAATTACAGTGAAAATATATATTAAGCACTAAATTTGATTCTATCTTTCACCTTTGGCCATTTACTTGAAGTTTTAGCTTTATATGTATTTTGATTAAGCTGTGCTACAATCACATCTGGATTCAAAGATGCCTTTGAGAGAATTAGTTATTTAAAGAACACTATTTTAAAAAATATAAGCACTTTAGTAATAAAAAATGTGATTAATTTTGTACTTGATACCACAGACATCTCTAATCAGAAGAAAACATGTTCAGATACAAATAGTCATGGGGTCAGCAGAGAGAACTTGGTGGGTAAAAGGCTCAAGCAAAAGCAAGCTGACCAGAATATTGGTTTCAGAAAAAAGCTACCTCTAATCCCAGAACTGGGGAAGTAGAGCCACGGCATTCTCAAAACAAGCTGCCTAGCTGTACTAGCCTAATTAGCAGTCTCTAGGTTCAGACAGAGACCTTGCTTCAATAGACAGCAATTAAAGAACATTCCAAAGTCAACTTGGAGCGTCCACACACAGACATGTATATGTGCACGTTCACAAACACATTCTCCCACACATGTAACATCAATGCAGGAGTGCATAAATATCACACATGGAAATGTGGTCATGAAAAAATGAGACTTTGTGCAGAGAAGGGATCATTTTGTTAGTGTTCCCGGCCTAGGTTTGAATCCTGCCTGCTTCCTTTCCTCACTACAAGAACTGAATGTGTTAGTTCAACTCATTTTAGACTTTGTTCACTTCAAATTATTATGAGAATAAAAACAGAATGAAATGGTTCCTGTAAATTACCAGGTAGAATCTCCCACATCCACGATAAAGTCAGCCATTACCGCCCCACAATCATATATTTAGGAACCCATTTGTCAAAACTATATTAATTCCTATTATGGAATATTTTTGCAGCCTGTGAAGTGCTGGAAAAATGAACAAGAATGCTACTCTACAGTATATAAAGTAGAACGCTAAATTATTGGATAAAACTTAAATATTTCCTAAAAATAGTTTAGAATGTGAGTAGTTACACTTCTGTTCCTGTGATAAACAAACATAACCAACAACAACTTAAAGTAGATAAGGAGTTTGTCTTGGCTTGCAGTTCCAGAGGGATAGGGTCTATCATGGCGGGAAAGGCACAGCAACAGTCAGAGGAAGCATAGCACCGAGGTAGGGAGTTGTGTGGTCACCCACATGAAGGAATACAGAGAACAAGTACAGAGGCAGGGCTGTCAGTCCCCAGATCCCACCTGCAAGGCATCACCTATTAAAATTTCATAATTTTCCCACAGTACCATCATCTGTAAAATAAATGTTCAAATATATGAACCTATAAGCATCATTTTTCATTCAAATTGCCACAGAAGGTAACCTCAGGGTTTCCTACCTTTCATTTGTAATTTATTGGTGATATAATTAGGAACAAATACTGTCTGAGCCTATTAAATGTCATTTAAACCTCCAAGTTTTAATAATTAGGTTGCCTTATTTATACTATAGTTCCTTACATAGACTATTCCTAGACAGGCATTGGGCAAACATTTTCTAGTGTTGAGAATCCACCAATTCCCCTGCCTATTGTTCTTTCATCTGAGATGGAATATTAGCAAAGACATCATATTACCACCAGTACTTCAGTTGTATATAAGCATGACAAGGTAGTTCCAGGATTGTTCCAGCATGTATATCAGTTCCTCACATTTTATTGACATTATGACAGACTAATAACTCAGACAGATGAAGTAGAATCTTGTAACAGAATTCTTACACTAATTGAAAGCAGAGTGGCCTATAAGAACTATGAACAGTTGAGCATTGATCATGCAGAGAAGAATACTGAGAAAATTCAACATGGCCTGCTGTTGTGCTATGGCACTCAAATTTTGTGCACTGCAGATATAAAGCGATGGAGTAGCACTGCTGAGAGCTTTGTACACAGTTCTTAGTACTTCACTTAGTCCATTTGGCAGAGTCTCAACAAAATCTGAACGTAAGTTATGCTGCACCATCCACGGAATTTGATATTTAAAGGTTTATTGTTTTGCTTTTTGTGTGTTTTTACTTGTGTAAACATTACTAAAATTATAATATGTGGACTGGAGAGATGGCTCAGCATTTAAAAGCATATACTGCCCATGTCCATATACTTCCCTTGCAGAGAATCTGAGTTCAGCTTCCAGAATCTAGGTCAAGTGACTTTGGCTGGCAAGACAGTTAAGGAAGGGTAAAGGTTTTCATCCAGCTTGGAGGGAAGCCTGATGACCTCTTTCAATCCTTGATTTCTACATGGCTGAATGAGAGAATCTGCTGACCAAGGTTTCTGTCCCACCAGATCCTTCAGTCATTCAGTCCCAAAGAAACACACAGAGGTCTGGATTAATCATAAACTGATTGGCTTATTAGCTCAGGCTTCATATTAACTCTTTCTTACATCTTATATTAGCCCATTATTCTCATCTGTGTTAGCCACATGGCTTGGTGTGGTCTATTAGCTCAGGCTTCTTATTGATTAATACTTACATCTTAACCCATAATTCTTGTCTGTGTTAGTCACATGCCTTGGTACCTTTCATCAGCAATGAATTCTCATCTTGCTTCCTCTCTGTCTGGATGATGACTGGAGACTGCGTCTTTCCTCTTCCCAGAATTCTCCTGTTCTCGTTGCCCCTCCTCTATTTCCTGCCTGGTTGCCTCATCTCTACTTCCTGCCTGACTACTGGCCTAGCAGCATTTTATTAAAAATAATACAAATGACAGGATAAAAGACCATTGTCCCACAATAAGAACCAACTTCCAAAAGATGTTCCCCTGACTTCCACATGTGACCTTGTCACATATATATTAAATCTAATTTTTAATTTAAAAATGTTCTAAAGTATAGGCCCACATTTCCACATGGGCATTCAAATGGACTAAAGTATATAATAAATGGAACCCGGACATTCAGCAACTGCAAAATGTTTTGGGGAAGCCATATGTGAACACACATGTGGTCAACTGAGAATCTATGTCTTCCATTTTTCTTGTTACTGAGAAGGGTGCTCAGTTTTTATTTAACAAGTAAAAAGCAATAAATGGTGGAAGCCTGGATGAAGGATGGAACCCTGGAAGTTATCTAAAAATCACAGGAAAATACATTCACACATTTTCTCATGAGATTCCTGTATTTATCAGGATAACCTTCCGAATAAACAAGTTTCTAATAATTCAAAAACAGTTCATTCTTGGACTGGAGAGAAACCCCAAAAGTTATTAGATCCTCTGGCTCTTTCAGATGACCACAGTGTTGCTCCCATTGACACTGGGAGGCTAATACCCACTTGTATCTTCAGGGGATCTGAGACACTCTTCTGGCTAGGTGGGCAACTTGCACACACAACCACATCCATATATGCATAATTAAAAATAAAAACAAATCTTTAAAATTTATCCTGTTTTTGTCAATCTGAATCACCTGTTTTCTGTTTCTACTAGTGACTGATAACTTTGTAGGAATATTGCTTAAAACACAACTTTCATCTATCAATAATATTTGAATAAAGTATGTTTTTATTATTTTACCATTATTTTCATTTATATCTTTCCAATCACCTTGTCCTAACCTTACATTGAAATAACTTCCAGATGGTTTGTCATTCACAGAAGTCACTGAAACACATTCATCACACTTTAACACAAGTTTTGATGAGATAAAGTAGTTCAGAAAGAGCTCTTTAATTTATTTTAGTTCATTTATTTTTAAGATTTTATTTTTATGTTTATTTGTATGTGAGTATGTGTATGTAAGTATAGATACTCAGGGAAACCATAAGAAGAGGACATAAGATGTCCTAGACCTGGAGTTGGAGGCGTTTGTTAGGTGCCTTGTGGATCATGGCAACTGATTTGGGTCCTTTGCAAGAGCAGCAAGTGCTCATAACCATTGACATGTCTCAATAGTCCTTTTTCTACTACCGTAAAAAAGACACACATTTGCTCATTATAGCAGTAGTTTGTCTTCAAAGTACTTTTAAAATACCCTGTATCTTGCCTTCTCACCTTTTATTCTATTTTATTTTATTATTTTGCTCACTGGTGTCTAGTAAATTGAAAGAAAATGATTATCAACTTGAATCTCAACTTAGAATCTAAAAGAGGAATGCAATCCTTGAAAATTATTCTTAAGCACCTTTAACTACTCAGCAGTGACAAATGTCCTTCAGATGAAAAGGCATATAATTCTCTCCCATCTCCTTTCCTATGTGTTCTTCTTCTCTGCTTTCCTCCTCTCTTTTCTTTTCTTTTCCCTCTGTCCCCTTCTCCCTGTCTCTCTCTTCCTTTATGAATCCTACATTATTCCTTGGAACTAACAATACAAAATGTGAGGGCTCAAGTGGCCATAAGTTCATGAACAATAAAGTACCCTGACATAGCTAACATTTTAATGAGAAACTATGGAATAACAAAACAACTTACATTTGATCAGATTGAAGAATTATGCAATTAATGACATCCTTTCTATGAGGACTCCCTCATAGACTACTGACAGTTGTTTGATATATGAGATTTAGCTTTATTTCCTGAAGGATTTTTTTATTTTGAAGACTTGGTTTTTTTGTATGTCAGAATGTATACATTGATCTTATTGACTAGCTAGCAATAAAATAAAACAAACAAAAACAAAAACCAAGCAAACACAAAACCAGGGAGCATAACCTAAGCTTGAAGTTTGATGGGCAATCTAATACAGTCATATGGCTTTTTAATTCGAATTAAATGACTTGCCAACCAGCGTCATTTTAAATGACCTCTTTCCAACTTCTGCAAGAGTCACACGAATTCATCTCATCTGTCTACAATTTCTGTTCCTTTTAATGTCAGTATGTACATTCGCACATGTGAGCAAATGCACATAAATATGGGGAACAGACTTGGCCATTGTATGCATTCCTCAATTGCCCTGTACCTTGCTGCCTAAGGCAGGGTCAATCAGTGACCTGGGTTCACCTAGTAGGCAGCCTGTCTGGCTCACAAGCTTCATAGATTTGCTTCTCCCCGTTTCCCAAACACTACCATTTTAGGTGCATACCATTCACATTGCTTAATACAGTTGAACAAAAACTTGCATCTTTTCCTAGAAAACACAATGTGCACTACAAATGCCTTTTTTAGGTGAGTTATGGGGGATCAGATTCAGATCTTCACGCTGCCAGGCAAGCACTTTATTGACTATTATATCTCCCCAGTTGCCATTTTATTTCTTGATTTCTTCCACTTCCAATATGTCTAGATATGCCCATTTGTATCTTTTGCGTCGTTGTGACTTTGCTAATGATTTTATTCTTCTAAAATGGCTATTCATATTTGTGTGAATAACTTCTTCCCATCAAGCAGATCTCAGTTTAAATGTTGTCTCATGTCAGCAAGACACAACCTCCCTGTCATTTTACCCATTTTGCTTTGGTCCTGTTTGTGCCTTCACAGTTCGTGGTAACTGGTTTGGTTACACTGCTGAATCATTTCAAATGTCTCAGTAATAAGTATGCTATATAATTATGGTGGGTGGCTTATTCATTTATTTGACTGCTTTTTTGCAGTGTAGAAAATTAAATGGTGAAATAAATTAAAGTGTATTTTGAGTTTTTCAAACTTTTAAGACTGTATTACATACTAATGTTCAAGTCCTGTAACTATGTTCACTTATAAAACAAATGGAATTTTGCAGGTATGATTAAATAATGAGTATTCTTTAACATATTTAAAGAATAAATATATTTATCCTGAATTGCCTGGGTTAGTTTAATGTAATCACATTATTTTCATTTTATAAAGGAAAATAGGAGAATCAGATGATATAAAGCAATGTGAAGATACTGTATTTATGACTTTGAGTTGGAGGGAAAATCCAGGAGTTTAGGCACCCTTTAGCTTTAGCACTGAAGCACATGACAAGAAATATATGAATTTAGGTGAAACATAAAAAAATAAGTTAAAGAGGTGTTGAGTTTGAATGAAAGTGGTGAATATATGGGAAGGTGTGGTGGGAAGAAATGTAAGAGAGAAATGTAATTATATTTTAATTTCAAAGAGAAAAAAATAAATAATTTACAAATTAGTTGAACACAGACTAAGCATGGCAAATGAGGAAAAGGGATTTGAAAAGAATAATGTCTAGCGATCCGTGGTTGAAGCTTTGAGTGACCTTGGGGACAGCAAAAAAGAACTGGATTTGGGGCAGGGTGACCACAATCTTCTATTTAAATCTTACTAAGAATTAACTGCCTCTTTAGTCTTTAAAGGGAACACCCAGCGGGCCATTGAGATAATGTTAAATATCAAAGAAGAGCTCAGGTCCCATGGGAGATAAAAAAAAATAACAATAATGCTAGGGGTGGCAAGGAGGAAGGGAAACAGCTGTACAAATGAGTCCATAGAACAGAAGCCAGTGTGAGGCCAAAACAGGAACAAGAACAATACATCTTGCAAGTTAATGGGAGATCTACCAGGAAAACTATACCTTGTTGGTTAAGGGTTCTGTTTGCAGTTATGACAGTCACCAATAAGTTCCTGTTTGCCTTATGTTTGTTTGACCCAATCTGCAGTAGATGTGTTTGATCTCATGTGGGTGGGATACATGTAGGCAAGAAATACATCAGGATATACACTTGCCTCTCATTGGATGTAGGCAGGAAATATGTCAATATGTATGCTTGCTCCTTATTGAACCTGATGGTAAAATAGGTAAATTGTAGCTTTAGCCTTTTAAGCCCCTGCAAAATGTGACCTGTGAGCGTTTTCTGGGAACCTAGAGGTGAACATGACCAGAGCCATCATCCTGGCCAGTATATAATTAAAGCTTGTTTTAAATTTGTCTTGAGATTGAGTCAGTTTTCTTGTTCTCACCTTTTGGGATTAACACCAACCAAGATGGGGCAGGTAGAAGACATGAACTGGAAGTAGCTGGTGTGATTATGGTTAAAATTAGCCTGGCAATGGACTAGAATTTAGGTTATAAAATCAAAGGAGTTTGTAGGAATGCTTTTTGTTTGTTTTGACTTGTATTTTAGTTAATTTCCACATCATTGTGGCAAAATCCCAGGCAAACCAAGATGATGGGAAAGGGATTCTTTTTGTCTTGGCTTTGACAGTTCAGTCTATAGCAAGCAAGGCATGGGGGCAGGGAGGGCTCACAGCAGAAGCACAGAAGTAAAAGCCGTTCACTTCATCTCCAGAGCCAGGGTTGGACTGTGACCCGTAAGGCCTATCCTAGGGACTCATTTCTGCCAGCAAGGTCCTCAATAATTATTAGTTCAGTAGCTGCCAACTACTGGAATCTTTAATAATTAAATATGCAAACATGGGTAAAAATGAAATCAAATTATTATACAAAATTAGATTTCTTATGATAAATATATTGTTACCACGTTTTGTAAAGTAAAATTGCAAATGTACAGGGAGAAGGCTCAGGGGGTAAAGGGCTTGCAGGGAATCAATGAGGACCTGAGTTCAGACTCCCTGACCTCACCGAAGATAGATGAGGCAGTGTAGCACTCGTCTGTGATCTCAGCACTCCAAGAGAGAGATGGGAGGCAGTGACAGATAGACCCCCTAGAAGCTTACAGGGCTAGATAGCCTGCTGGGTGCTGCTGAGAACAGATATGAACAAGAAAAGCCTGCCTCCCACAAGGAAGAAGGTGAGGATTGACCCCTGATATGGTTCTCTGACTGCCACATTTGTTACAAGGCACAAATGCAGGATGCTTACATGTGCCTGTACACAAAAACAAAAAATAAAATGCTAAAAAATAAAATTCTGCTAAATGTAACTCTATAAAGCTTCCATATTTCATCATTTTCAGTCTTCATTGTCTTTAATTTATACTATATATTTCAAAACCTAAGTGACATTTAATATTATTTAGCATGTGTATATAAATTTAACTGTCATCCTTTATATGATTGTTAAATATATATTCTTATTCTTTGCTTAAAACTGGAGAAAGGCAAAAAATCATTGGCACAGGATCTGCTCTAAAATTATGCAGGTTGGGTCAACATGTTCCATATTTATAGGCTCAGCTATACTTGATTACATTGCATTCAGTTTCTTGGAAGAGAGCTAGGTAATTGATTATGTTATTGTTTAAATGAAACGCCAGTGAAAATAATAATTTAAAAACCAGTTGGAACCACCCCTACGATGCTGTACACAAAAAGACAACTCAAGAAGAAATCAATATCATTGAGTAAAAAGACAAACCTCTATTGGCAGCACTATATAAATACAACTGCTGAGAGCTGTTTGCCATTATTAAATACTGTCCTGTGGACCTTGCTGTGGCCAAGTATGGAAGGAGGCGTACACACAGATATTTGATACTGTCCCAGTTTTTTCGCCACATGACAATGTAGCTACCTTATGGGTTTATTTGTATCTGAACTGAACTGTATTTTATTTTTAATTGTTTATTTTGTATTATAGTAAGTATGTGTATTTGGGTATCTGTGGTGGGAAGGAAGGAATGCTGGATCTCTTGAAGTTGTAGTTAAAAGTGGTTGTGAGCTGTTTGCCAAACTGAACACCAGTTTCCTAAAGAGCAGGGCACATTCTGAACCATGAATCAATCTTTCCAGTAACCCTAACTGTATTAGAGCCAAGGGTGTTGAGACAAGGATGGAAGAAATACTGAACTTAGAACAGAGTGAAAACAGGTGTTTGTGCAAGAACAGAAAACCTATGTGAGTAGAAACCGGGGGATACGCTGAGAGTGTTAAATGCAATACAGAGGACCTATTGTTATTGATGCTGAACTACAAAATAGAATTAAGGACTGAGGAGATGGCTCAGAGAGTAAAAGCATTTGCTATGTAAGCCTGAAGTCCTGCATTCAAATACCCAGCAGCCCTGTAGAAAGTTGGAGTCTGTCCACACATGAACCTGTAACCCCAGTGCAGTGGAGGGCAGAGAAAGGAGGATTACTGAGGTTTTGGTTACCAGCCAAACACAGAGTTAAATCAGAGACCCTTTCTCAAACAAATAACACAGATAATCTCAGAGAAAGACACCCAGATTTCTCATCCACAGGCATCTGACCCACACATAAAATGGCATAATATCACTTACACATGCACACATGCACTCTGATGCACACACACACACACACACACACACACACTTTGAAAAATAGTAAAAATCAATAGGATTAGAAATAGATTTATTGTGGGCAAAGGAAAAGGCAAAGGAGAATTGGAAAGCTGGGAAGAAATGTCCAGCTGGTAGCAGGAGAGATTCCTGAAGCTGAGCTCCACTTTCCCGTCCATGCAACACCGTGCGGCTGGTGCTCAAAGTAAAAGCCTTTCTAATGCACAGAGTTTGTGGTAAAAGGTTCTAAGAAATTCACATAAATTTTACCATTTTTAAAAAATATTAGAACATTATTTGGGGCTGGAGGGATGGCCCCACAGGTAAGAGTCAGAGAGCTTTTGCAGAGGACCTAAGTTTAGTTTCCAGCACTCATGTCAGGAGGTAGACTAGTTCAAGGGGACCCAAAGCCCTCTCCATGGCTCTGTGGGTACCTGTATTTGCATGACAAAAACAAACGAACAAACCAAAAAGAGGAAACAAACAAAAAGCACACTCCATCCTGTCACCCATACACACCGTTACATTATAATAGAAATAAATCTAAAAGACAACACACACACTAGGGTATTAAGCAATGTTCTTTCATCGCATCAATCATGGCTGAACTCACACTCCTAGAGGAGGAGGATGGCCAGTGACTTAGGTTACTGACGCCACAGTGTCAAGACAAAGCTGTACTTAGTCACAGGCTGGGAATAACTTGAGAGCAGGAGTTGCAACCCTGGACAGGGCAGCCAGATAAAGCTTGTTGGTGACAAGAACTAAAATGGCTGCTAAGTGCATCATTAAAATGACTGCAAAAGTGGCTGCGAATCTGGCCCCTTTCTTCCTATAGAACTGATTTACAAGTTAAGGCGTGATGCATCCATTAAAGAGAAAAATAACTAAGCGTGAAGTTTACAGAATTTGACAGGATTCAGATTAGTATAAAGTTGAATGTGCCAAGTGTCCTGTGCTTTCTTAAAATTATGATTCCCATCATCTAATGGATACATTTTTGCTGAAAATAAACTTCCTGATCTTTTCTCATAAGATTTTATGTAAACAGCTCAAACCCACACATATCAATTCTATGACTTTTGTTCCAAATATTCAAGATATGTATGTGTGCATGTGTGTGTGTATGTGTGTGTCGCCTTAAGTATGCAAGCTAAAAAAATTTGAAACTTTTTTTAGTCTATTGTGGTGGCAGATAAATGACTCTAAATTTCAGGAGAAAAATTATAACTAACTATTGCCTAAGGAAATAGCATCCTCACTAAACATTGTTCTCTAACCTAACTGTGGATCTCTTTTGGGATTGTGCTTGAAATATAAAAACTGTATGCAAGTGAAACAAACTCAAATTTGTGGAAGCTAGCTGCATTATTTTGTTAATTTGTCATTGTCTCCATAATAAACTTATATATTTACCAATATGCTTTTGGTATTAGCATATCTCTGTTGGAACAATTAGAGGCCAGAAACAAGGAATAAGGGCTCTTGGAAATGAGGAAATGTATCTTTAGATGCAAAATAGCTTTCAATAGGTAGGTCACAAGGCAATATTAACATGTGAATGTGGGAAAGAAGCTCACAGGAAGAGGGCTACATGGGGACTCACAGGAAGAGGGCTACATAGGGATTCATAGGCAGGTAAGAGAGTATGACAGTGACATAATAAAACATATTATGTACATATATAAAATTAGCAAAAGGAATATATCTAATTTAAAAAGAAAATAAAGAGGTAATCCTAGAGATTTCAAGTTCACAAGAGACAACCCTGAAGACAGGAGCACTTAGGGATGCCTGAAGTCATAGGAAGCTATCATGTTGTTTATGTAGGTGTTCACAATTGCACAGCTGCAAGAGTGTGCCTGTTTGTATGATGCCAGGGGTTGATGTCTGAATTTCTACTTCATTTTCCTGAGATGCAGTCTTTCACTGTACCTAGAATTACCAATTTGGCCAGTCCACCTGGCTGCAGAGCCCCAGAAATCTTCCTGCCTCTGCCTTACCAGTGCTACACCCAACTTTAAAAAAAAATACAACCTGAGTTCTGGAGATTAAACTCAAGTTCTCAGGAGTTATTGCCCCAGCTCCAGCATCCTCAGTTTCTTTATTCAGCTCCATTTTTTTAAAAATGTGTATTAACTGTTATTGCCAACAAAGCAATGTACACTTATGTGTTAATGTATATGTTAGTGTTTTGGATTCAGATATTAATACTGGGTGCATGTATTGCCTGGATCAGAAACTAATAGATAAAACCAAAGCAATGAAGATTTTCTGGGTGTAATTCCTGTTAGGCACCATGACAAACCTCACTAACTTTATATGTTCTCAGAGTTTCCTCATCTGTATTATGTAACAGGAAAAATAAAGTTAGGAAAATATATTGGATTTAGACACTATTTATGGTGTGTGTGTGTGTGTGTGTGTGTTTGTGTGTGTGTGTGTGTGTCTACGTATAAACCCGTGACTGCATGTATGGGATTCACAGGACTATTTTCAGGAGTCTGTTCTCTTTTTCCATTATGTGGGTTCCTGAGACAAACTGAGGTCTTCAGGGTAACAAACATCTTTACCTGCGAAACCATTCATATGTGCGTGTGTTTTAAAGGAAATGTTTGAATGTTTAGTTATGTAACTGTTAAGATAGCCAATAGTTAACCTTGTGTTTCAATTTTCATACATGTTAGATTTCTAAGGCAGCCTAGAGACAGAAGGCAAGAAAAAGGACAGAGTTTGTCCTTCAGCAGATGAAAGTGTATTTGTGTGTATGTTGTATGTATGTGTGTATTTATAATATATATGTACATATACATATATTAAATGTCTTATCACACACAATGAATGGCAACCTTTCTTCCATATTAAATGGAGAAGTCTCCCTAGGGAAGAAGGCAGTTAAAACCCTTCATAGGTTTGGGTGAGGGCCTTGGGAATGAGGAAAATGTTGCAGTTATAGAGACTACATGCATAGGGGTCTGTGGTCTCTCTTTCTTGAAACTGTATCCAAGTTGGGACAGACTTTCTTGGAAGAGGGGTCATTTCAAAAAACATTCGTTTCTAGGTTGACTGACAAGTCTGAGCAAGGTTCTCTATTATCTCACAGGCATCCTGTTTTACAACCACAGTACTCTATCAATACAGAGTTTAATTTTGTGTGGAGCTAATATCCAGTTCCATTATGGATACATTTGACCACATTTAATGTATCCAATATTCTGATAACATACATACTTATTAATCAGTGTGAAAAATACATTCAGGGTTCATGTGGGACCATAAACTAAGTATGCCCAGAACTGCAGAGACTGCTCAGTGGTTAAAACCACTTGCGATTTCAGAAAACTGGTGTTTGGGTCTCAGTGTTTATAATGAGAAGCTAACTTTAACCTGTAATTCTAACCCCCAAGGGAATCTGATGCCCAAGGGAATCTGAATCTTTGGCCTTGGTGGACTCCCGTGTATGTATGGCATAAATACATGCGGACATACATACACATAAATAAAAACAAGTAAATGTTAAAGAGACCCAAATGCTCCTTTTCACAGTATGTCTTCTCAAGAACCTCTTAATTTGCAGTCATGTTCTAGGTCCTTGATGATGAGGAATTTAAAGAAAAAAATGTGTCTTCTCAGTTCTGACTATTGGTGAGAAATAAAGTAGGACCAAGAATGCTTCCTGACGCCCTGGCTCCTGACACTGGGAAATGTCAGCAACCTGTGCACTCTGCTGGCCTCAGCACCTTGTGCACTCTAACAGTATGACAGAGCACAGGGGCATATCATCTTAGTCACAATTTTTCTTGGGTAGGTCTCATATAAAGTACAAAAGTTATAGTCTAATCATTCATATATTCATTCATATCCAAATGCATATGTATTCTTTTTTCAGACACTTTTTTATTGTTATTAAAAAAATTTTCCACCTCCTCC